>JAOEGS010011210.1:52141-103342 GCA_025447755.1 Corythornis vintsioides | reverse complement strand
GCTCCCCCCTCAGCCTCCTCTGCTCCACACTGCCCATGCCCAGCTCCCTCAGCCTCTCCTCACACCCCTGCTTCTCTGAGAGAAAAGTTTATCCATGAAAGTTTGGATAAAAACCTCTGCTATTTGAGTTGTGCTCATTTCTGGTTGAGCCAAAACCTGAGATCTGAGGGTGTGGTAGCGAGGCCTGGAAAATTCACTCATATCTACTTTGATTTCACTCAGATCTACTTTGATTTCACTCAGATCTACTTTGATTTCACTCAGATCTACTTTGATTTCACTCAGATCCATGCCACTGCCTCTCCTCTTGCCTGTGCTCCTTCTGCAGCACTGTTGTGCCCACTGCTGCACAGCACAGGGTTTATCAGAGCATGGGGGCACAGGGTTTGTAGGGTGTCTTTGGGCAGCTGGTCTCCAAACCAGGCTGCTCATCGTTCATGTTGTTGGGTGTGTTGCTGTTCTGCACTCCAAAGGGAGGATGCTGAAGCCCCTGTGAAACAGCCAGTTGTGTAGCCACGCAGAGATGATGTTATTTCTGCCCTCTCACCTAGCAGTGCTCTATAAATCCCCTGTCTAGCATCACAGGTATCTCAGTCTTCAGTAATTGTCCCTATATTGATGGCTTTGAAAGCTTTCAATCCTAGCTGTTGTGTTCCAATAGAAAAACAGACATCTATTGGTGATAAATCAGTAATGATTTGTATTGGATCATGGTAGAAAAATCAGCAATGCATTAGTTTGTATCTGTGTCTCTATCTTTCCTTATAGCAAGTGCTGTGCCCTTTGAGGATTTTTCATCTTCAAAGTGCTTCAGAAACACAAGCTGGATAAGTACACGAGTATAACTTTGGGATAAGCAACTGTTCTTACTACTATTCATCAGTGCACAAGCTGCATCAAATTACTTTTTTTTTTTTTCCTTGCTCTGCTTCATTGTTTTATGTCTGCCTTGTGTTGCAGATAATTTTAGAGCACAACAGAAATTACAAGGAGAAAATAGTCCTTAGATTCTTGTTCAGCCTGGTTCTAAAGGTAGTTATCTTGGTCTATTGCATGGTAAAAATCTGTGGGGGTGTGTTTTACATCAGTAATGAAGGTCATCTGCAGGACATTAATGCTGAGACCTATAGTATTTGGTTAAAAAAAGTTTACACTGTCATATTTCCAGAGAAAATAAGATGGTGTTTGGCATAATTGGATGGTCTGTAATTCCTGCAATTAGTGTAATGATTTTAGGATTTGAGAATCAACAAATGTTGCCATTATCTCCTGTTTCTGTGCTGAGGTAGCATGAGAAGGCTCAGCTCACAGAGGGGATGGGCAGCAGGCAAAGGGAGCTGTGTGAGGAGAAGTACGTATCTGAACATTGCCTGGGTGTAAAATCCCTTTTTAATAAGTATACATAGATCTTCTGTAAACAGCAAATGTTTGTCTGGAAGGAAAGGTAATATTTCTGATGGAGTACTGGGTTATTAGCCATTACAGCTTCCAGTAAGGAAAAGGAGGTAATTGTCTTTTTAATGCATCTCTGAAACAAATTTTAAGTGAAGACAAAATGTACCTTAACAGAGTCCATAAATTTGTTTAGTTAGAAATGAGAGTCCAATTGACTATGAAATATGGGATTTTTTGCTGTATTTCATCATGTAGGTGTCAGCATAATTGAGGAGTGTTATCTCCAGGTCTCTCTCATCCTCTTTGTCTTCTCACAGCATTTGTCACTATAAACTGATACTGGAGGGAGAGGAAACTGGGGGAAGGGAAATGTGCAGCAATAAAAAAAATTACATTGATTTGTTATCATGGTCATTAGAGAACCTTATAAAGAAAGATTTCCACTTTCTACCTTCATTAGCAACCTGACAGGAGCTCACGGCCCATGATAGATTTGTTTGCATAATTCCCTCTATAATTTCTCTGCTTATACAAACATAAACAACTTCAATTTTTAAGTATCTAATTATCTGAAGAAACTCTTTCTCCAGCAGTAATTGCTCACGCACTATTGGAACAGATTGGGACCCAAGGTGTCCATCTGTGTTTAGTGCTGTATTTTTTTTTGGGGGGGGGGGCAGATACTGCTGCTCCTGAAAAGCATTGTGAGGGAGTTTGCCTCATTGTGCCAGGGGCTTGACAGGAATGGGAGGGACACAGCCCTGCTGGTTTGGACACTCACTAGTAGTGCTGTGTTCACTTAGTAGTGCCATGGTCATTCATGCTTTGAAATCTAAAAGCTTCTTATGCAACAATCCAAAGGAGAGTGCAGCAAATGCAGTAGGACTAAGTTCAAAATCCTGAGCTCCAAGTGATCCATCCCTTGTTTCTGTCCCAAGTTATTTCGTGTTTGAAGTTCCCAGAAGCTGAGAGCTTTCCCTGCAAGTGCTTCCAGTTGGACAGCACTGAGTGTCTCTGAGCAACAACATCTGTGAGGCAGAGCTCAGCCCCTCCTGCCAGCTGCCTCTGGGACTTCACACAGCCATGGGGGTGCCTGCAGCAAACCTCAGGGACTGCTCCTCAGCACTGTGCTGCTTGGGGTTGGGTTGTTTTGTTTTTTTTTTCTCCTAAATCACATCTGGAGTAGAAGGAGCCCTCGGGTTTTTTTTCATTTAATTTTATGATCTGGTTCCAACTTCAGGCATTCCCATGGTAGAAGAAACCCTGAGAGGGTTTTCACCCCTGTTGTGCACTGCAGGGGAGGTGCTCACTGGGATCTCTGCTGCTCAGGGATGTTCTCCATCTGCCTTACAGACCTTTCTTGAAAGGAGTGAAGGAACAGAGTGTTAAGTGCATGAAAAAGAAAAGCATGAGGCAAAAAACTCAGTTCTGATCATACATTTCATGTTACCTTTCTGCAAAAGCAAGGTCTTGCTTTTATAGTATTTCACTATCATACATGGTGTGTGGTTCAGCTTCAAGACCCATCTACATCATCAGTGGTTTTCATTAGCTCCCCATAGGGTGTTTCCTACCTAGAATTTTGCACCCTGGATTTCAGTGCCCTAGAGCTGGAGGAGGATCCTGTGACTGAATGTTGCATTCAAGACTTTGGAGAAGCCTGCTGGGAGAGCCAGGACTGGGGCTTTTTACATTTCTGGTCTTTATGAAGACAAAATTCTGTTGCCACTCAGAAATTAAACCAGTGCTGCCCCAGTACTGAACTACTGTTCAGCTGCACAGAGTATCTGTACCTCAAATTAATAGCAGAATTAATACTCTCTCACTCCCTGCAGCATACTTGATTCTGAAAATTAAAAGGCAAAATCACTTTTGTCAAAAAGCTTTGTTCTTCCTCAAATGACTTGTTTAATTATTCAGCATTCACACCAAGAGAGAACAAATATTGGAGGAAGAGAACACTGCTAAGGCTCGACAGCCCTAAGAATCTTAAGACTGTCATTTATTTGTGGATTTCTTTCAAGGCTTCTTAAGTTTTTTCAACTTCTGTAGCACTAATTAAAAACTGAGCTATTTCTGATGGTGTCCCTAGGGTTTCACACTCAAGTACGAGTTTGTTGTTTTGGTTGGTTGGGGTTTTTTTCATTTTTGTGGAGAATTGGTACGTGTTAATCTCCTCTCAGTTAATGTTCAGGAGCAGGCAGAGAGAGAAAAGATTTCTGACAGCATTGTGCAGTGGATGGGACTTCAAAATAGCCTCTGTAAAAATTGCAGAGGCCGCATTAAGAAGTAGGGAGTGCTCAGAGGTATTCAACAATGCCCACAAAGAACCTTTGTGTTTTTTCTGCCTCTGCCAAAAAGACTCATGCATCCTCTCTATTGGCAATTCTGTGCTGGATCAATGTGCAGTGCTCCCAGTTCTTGTGATGGAATTTTCCAGCACTGAATAATTGAGAGGTTTATATTGTTGTCCTTGAGAGCAAAGACAGATTTCATATTTCCCTTTTTCTTTCCTTTTTCTTTTCTGCCTTTGCTAGAACCAGTGGAGCCCCACCATTGACAGCAATATTAGAAGGCCTTTCTGGAAGGGCAGAGGCCATCTCCATCTGCAGGCACACTGCTGGCAGTAGGTGATAAGTCTCCAGGCTTGGAGGCTGTTTGCCATCACTTCCCTGAGGATGAAAGCATTGCAACAGGCTGGAGAGATGCAGGCAGGGGCTTCTGGGTCTGAGCTAATAATGGAAGAAATCCCCTGGATGTACACCAGAGATCTGCACTAGAGAGGGACTGGCTTTGGCTTTAGAGTGGCTATTGTTTGAGGATTGAAGAGTCAAAGCACACTTTGGAGTTGTAAAACTTAATAGAACAGGACACTTGGATTGGGATGCCATAGAGGAAATGTAATGAAGATGCTGAGGAGACTGCAGCATCCCTGTACTGAGAAAAGGCTGAGAGTCTGGAGAGGAAAAGATTGAGAGGGGATCTGTTCAATGCTGATCAATAGCTAAATGGTGAGGTGCAGGAGGATGGGTCCAGACTCTTGTCAGTGGTGCCCAGCAACAGGACAAGGTGGAACAGACACAAACTGGAACCCAGGAGGTTCCATCTCAACAGGAAGAAAAAAAACTTTTCCTGTAAGGCTGCCAGAGCCTGGCCCAGGCTGCCCAGAGAGGTTGTGGAGTCTCCTCCTCAGGAGAGATTCCAAACCCACCTGGACAGTGTGATCCTGGGCACCCTGCTCTGGGTGACCCTGCTGGAGCAGGGGGGTTGGATGAAATGATCTCCAGAGGTCCCTTCCAACCCCTCCAGTCTGTGATTCTGCAATTTTAAGGACATGTTCATGTTTACTCACCAATGGTAGATACATAGAAAGTTCACATTTGTCGTCTTAATTTCTTTTTTGTTTGTTTGCAAGTGAAATACGACTGATAGTTGAGGTGTGTGAAGGAAGCAATCCTTGAGTTCTTCCCAAAGGAAGGAGCTGGTTTCCTTAGCAACAGGCAAGGATACATGATACCTCTCCAAATAGTTCCTCACCTCTTCCCCAGGCTCCCCTGCCCATTGCTGCTCACTCCTTCTGCACCAGAGCAGAGAGTGTTCCTGCAGCATGAGCTCATTGCCATGCGAGGGGGCTGGGAGCTGTCTGTGCTGTGGGCTGAGAACAGAAGAAAACAATTGAATTTGCTGCCTGAGTGTCTGGTTCAAACAACAGCTTGATTATTTCTGTTATTACAAGTGATGCATTGTCCCTGCTGAGGTTTTGCTTCCAGTGGGTATCACTGGCATTGCAAATTATGAAGGATAAGGATGAACGCAGCTTTTCTTGTTGCAGTCTCTGGTGAGGGTTCCCTCGTGGCTGGTAGGATGGAGATTGAGAAGGGGAAGAGGTGATTCTTTACTCAGCCTTTGCTGCCAGTCTAAAGACCTTGCTGCAAATGTGAGTTCATTTTACATTCATTCCCCCCAGAACTGACAAACAGAGGTTGGTTTTTACTCTCAGAGCTTCTGTTTATGTGCTGGTGGCAGGACACAACTCTATCCTCATCAGCAGTGTTATTTTCAGGATGGGGAGGCAAACAATCACACCCAGCTGAAATTTATTTTTACAAGATGCTCTTTTTAACCTCGAGATTCCCATGATGTAGAAGCTTGAATCCCTAAGCCAACCACATGTGAATAGTTGGTATTGAAATAAACTTTTAACCCCAAATATCTGGGGGTAGATGAGATGAGAGGTATTTTATTTTCCTTCTGTCTCTCCATGTTATTAATTTTTATTTTCAATGCAATGCTCAGGATCCTACTCAACTGCCATTATACAAGAAGAGCAAGGAGAGGCAGTGAAGCCAACCTGTGCCTCAGTGATTGTTGTAGCAGTCAGGCCAAGGAGCTGCAGCAAACACAGAGTGTGAAGAGATTTTTCACCCCTGAGCTGCAGCAAAGGGCTAAAAGGGTGTTCAGGTAGGCACCGTGGTGGCTGCTCAGTTCAGGGCTGTTGGCCATCTCTAGTAAGTTCCTTAAACAGCTTAAATCAAGAAAAAAAGCTTTTACTGTGGCAGCTGTTGATTCATTTACTACATCTAAACTGTTTGGCACCCAAAGTTCCCACCTGAGTGCTGAAAAGAGCCAGTAGCTTTTGGCATCATACATGTAGGATCCCTTAGGTGCTTTCCTAAATGCTACTGTTTGGAATAATTCCTGGCTTCACAAGTGTTTGAATTTTTCATCATCTTCAGTCCTGGTGTTCTTGTATTTGCTTATTCATGAAAACCCACAACCTGGGGTTGTTGAGCCTGGAGAAGGGAAGCTCAGGGGAGACCTTGTCACTCTTGACAACTCCCTGGAAGGGGATCAGAGCCAGCACAGGGTCCAATCTTTGGGCTCTGACCCCAAAGAACAAGTGATGGGACAAGAGGAAACAGCCTCAAGTTGCACCAGGGGGGGTTTAGGTTGGACATGAGGAAAAATTTCTTCTTTGAAAGGGTCGTCCAGGGTGGAGTCCCCATCCCTGGAGGGGTTTCAGAGCCATGGAGCTGTGGTGCTGAGGGACTTGGCTTAGTGGTGCCCTGGCAGTGCTGGGTAATGGTTGAACTTGATGATCCCTAAGGTCTTTTCCAACACAAAATGATTCTGTGATCACGAGAAGTGAGCTGTGGACTTGGCCTGTAAATAACAATAGTAGTTTGCCTGGTGTGAATCATTTCTTTCTGAAAGATCTGAGCCCTGTGGCTTTACTTAAAGGGGAAAAAAATAATAATAATAAAAAAATAATAAAAATAAAAGATAAAAAAAAGAAGCAGACCTTTCTGAGCAAGCACATATTTAGGCTGTAGTTATATATGTGTGTATCCTTGCTCTTTTTGTCAGCCTGATATATCAAAACAAATGTATTCTATGCTTCAGCACTGGCCTCAGGGCTTCCAGGTAGCATGCTGGTAAACCAGGCCATCTTCAATAGCATCTGCTGCAAAGTGCTGTATTTCCAGTTGGCTCTTTGTGGAAGAGCTACCTTTCATCAGGTACCCACTGAGCCTGCAGGAGCACAAATGGCTGCATTTTTACATGTCCTACAAAGGAACCTCCACAAACTCAATTTTGAAGGTTGCCAAGTACCACTTTCTAGAATAAGCAAAAGAAGGGGAAATGTATTAAATTCTAAGAAGCAATGTGCTGCTTTGAAATGATTGCTGCAGTAACAGTTTGTGTCAAATGGCAATTTTAATTCAGTCTCTATTGGAGAAATAGAAAGTGATTCATCTTTGGTAGCACGTTGTGAAAAATAAGGGCTTAAACAGGATCTCAGTGAGGCTGTTCCTTCACTTCACCTTGAGCTGGGCAATAAATAATTATAAATGCAGCTCCATTGCAAGGCAAAAGTCATTTGGTGAAATAGAATTATCATCTAATGCAGGAATTAGGAATCTGAATTAGGTTTCCTGATGTTCTTCCTTCCAGAAAAGTAAAAATTTGCCTGTGATTTGTGTGTAAAAGAGTGGAGCCAGGTTTTACAAAGCACCTTTTCTACCCACTCTATCACCAAATGCTGGGTTGTGCAGGGAAATGCTCTCACTGCTCTCAGCTGGGACTCACACAGAGCCTCTGATGGTCAGACTTGTTTTATGGAGGGGGAAGGTGATATCCAAGGTGCCTGGGTGTATTAGCAGATTTTTTTTTGATCCATTTCCTAACTTAATTAAGGCCACTGCATCATCAGTGCTGCCTTCCACAATATTTTCAGTGTTACCACATCATAGAAAGTTAGAGTTCATATCATGAAGCAGTGCACAGGATGCTCTGATAGGGAGAGGACAAGAATGTGGGGGGAAAAAAAAAATGAATGCAGGAGTGAAAAGAGCTGTATTTTACTACTCCAGAATCATGCTGAGCATACTGCCCACTGGAGCAATAGGCAGGAGCTGTTCAAGCCTCTGATTAATTAGCTCCATAAATGGGAAGCCATGAGTTGGTTGTCATAGTATGATGGAAAGATTTGGGTTAGAAGAGACTTTTAAAGGTCATATAGTCCAGCTCCCTATCTCAGGGTTGTTATGTCAGGATCATATTGGGGAAGAAAATGTTCCTAACTAAAATAAGTCAAATATTTTTCTCTTTTTCTTTGAATCACTCATCTCCATCTTCAAGAATTTTGGTGGTGAAACACTGCAAGAGGTTGCCCAGAGAGGTGGTCAGTGCCCCATCCCCTGGCACCATCCCAGGTGAGGTTGTTTGGGGCTCTGAGCAGCCTGCTCTGGGTGCAGATGTCCCTGCTCCCTGCAGGGGTTGGAATAGATGAGATTGAAAGGTCCCTTCCCACCCAGACCAGTCTGATTCCATGGTGGGAACTTCACAGTGATTAAGACTCTTCTCCTCTCATCCATTTTGTCTGTGTGCTGGTGGTGAGCTATGGAGTGTTTGTAAACTGCACCGAAGAGACCTTTGAGCTTTATAAAATGTAAAAAAATCAACACAATAGGACTGAGTCTTTTTAGTCCTCAGACAAATCAGTTTTCTGACTGATTTGAAGCCTGGAGGAGGGCACAGCTCGTTCAGTTTCTGTCTGCTCCTTCTACTTGCTCCTGATTAACACATTACAGGAGCTCACAGTGGTGCTTGAACTGCATTAGGCAGCTTATTTGTGGCATTATATGGCCCATTGTGTAAATACAGAGAGAGATGATGTGTTGGAGAACCAGGTGTGGGCATGTGGAAATCACAGTTTGCCTTAGAGAGTTGTTTCTAATTGACTAGCAAAATGCAGTTTCTGAGTAGGCCATCATTAATCAGGAAAAAACTCTTTTCCTGAGTTTCCTCCTGTAAATAAGCAGAGTCAGCACATCCATCAAGTAGCAACTGAGAGAAAGAGAAGGGAAAAAGCCCGAGTTGCCAGTGAGCAGAGTGGCTGTATTTCTGTGAAGCACTCCCAGCAAGGTGCTTGGCTGAGCAACCACAACACTGGCCTTGAAGAGAAATCCTGAATTTCTCAGTTCTTGTAGCTCTGTTCTCCTCTGTTGGCACATCTGCTCTGCAGGTGGCTCAGTTCAAACTCTGCTCTGGTAGATTCAAGAATATCTCATTTATCTTCTTGTTCAGCAAATTGAGATTTCTATTTTAACACCTGAAAGTCAAAGGACTCCCAGCTGTCCATTGTTTAGTGCAAGGTGCACAGAGAAGGATATTTGCAGGAAGGGTGTGGAAAAGAGGGGAATGTTTGGGGGTTCATTACAGGAAGCAGCCCTCAGAAAACCACCAGCTGAACTTTCCAAGAGTTGACTTGTCTTCAAAAATCTTAAGAACTCACTTGCTGGAGTGAAACCCAGAAGTCCAACAGGTAGGTGGGGTGCTGTGTAGAATTTCATGGCTGGGTTGTGCTGTGAGCAAAAGCCATCATGTTCCACGTGGTCAGTTCCATGTGTCATGTCTTTCCAGTGGTTTTGAAACTAGAGATAATTTAATATCCATTTTCTAACTATGAGTTGCTTAAGAAACTGCCTTGCTGTGTGCTGAAGGTATTTAAAAACCACACAAGATTCAGTATCTCAGTTGGTTTTTTCTCCTTTGCTCAAAACATGGCTTTCCAAACCTTTTCTATTGCTTTCTAGTGGCTAAAGAAGGGCAGAACTATGATGATACTGAATCTATCCTTTTAAAAACTTTGTTTCTCTAATCACCTGCAGTCTTTCATACTAGAAGCACAACCTGTGTGTCCCTGATGTCCTTGGGAGGAATTGTATTTGCCCCAGGAGCTGCCCTTTGTTGGCTCAATGCTGGGGGCTTCCCAGGACCAGCAGCTCAACCTTGTTTCAAAAGTATACTTGAGATATTTTTTTTCCTTGGAAAGAACTTTGTGATGTTGAGAGCAGTCCCTGTAGGGTAGAAGGAAAGGTGAAATAGGCAAGGCTTATGGAAATAATTCTCTTAGTTTGGCTGCTTTTATGTGAAAATCAGCTGCCTCCACTGACTTGCCCTATTTTTTTCCCCCTGCAGTGGTGCTGGGAGCCACTGGGGTGCAGATTTACACCCATCCCTGTTCAGGTAATCATTTCAGGGATATGAGCTTCATCTTGCTCTGTAGGACTAGCTTCCATGTTCAAAATGCTTTTTTTTTTTTTCTCTGTGAAGACTGTTTTTCCTCCTCCTATCCGAGGCAAGATCTATGAGCAGTACAGGGACAGATTCTGTTCTGAGCCCAGCTGACCAGCAGCTGCTTTTTTAACATCTTCAATGCCCTTACATGGAAACAACACAAAGACCAGTTAAGTTTTGTGGAGCTTTTTTTTCCCATTTATTTTTCAGTCTGCTTTTTGTTCCTTTCCAAAGATGAGCATCCTTTATACACTTCACAAACACCCCATGAGGGTGACACCTGAGTTTGAGGAGAATGTGAGTAGGCAGGTACCTCCTTCCTCATGTGATAAAACAGGGAGGAAAGAACATTTGTGGCTACAGGGGCAGCTCTCCCCAGGGCAGGGGGTAACGTTTGACCAGATGACTGGCCTTTTGAGGTGTCCCAGCAAAAGCAGATGCAGATTTTCATCAAGGCTTGACCATGTGAAATTCACTTTGCCTACTCAGCATACTCACAAAGGATCCATCTGGAGAAGGTTGCTAGCAACCAGTCCATCTGTGCACTTAAATGTCTAGGCCTGGGTAAGGGCTGAGGTGCAGTCACACACTCCAAGCTGTTCTGAAGTCCTCCTGAGGTTTGCAGCATAGGAAATATGAAGATTAGAAGTTCTGCTGGGGGACACTTCAGCAATTCTGCTGCAGTAGCAGGTAATTCAATACTGCACCTCATCCATAGATGCCCAGATCACTGGAATTAAGGTCATAGGGGCTACTTTTGCCTTGCCTTTCCCTGATTTCTGGGTATTTGTGCCACCCCAGTGCCCTCTGAGGCCTCATGGACACAAATGTGTGAAGCTGCATTTCAAATAACCACGTGTGTGATTTCAAATACACCACAAATGTGTGACCCCTGAAGGCAGCACAAGCAGGGACCAGTTTCTCCCAGTTCTCAGTGCTTGACTTGCATGTGTGGTTTGCTCCAGATTTATTTCTCCAGCTTTTCCTTACGGTTCATGCATCCCTAGCTTTAGGAGTGACTGCAGCTCCCTGCTGGAGGGTCCTTCCACTGTGTTAGAGCAGGGCTGGTGTGAAGGGAGCCCTGGGGACTATAGGACTTTTCTTTCCTTCAGACTTCAACCTTCTGCTGGGTGAGCAGGCATTTGGGACAGGTGTATTCAGCACAGACTCTCCTGCACCATCAGATCTCTTCTTTGTGTGCAGAGTTTGGGAGAGAACAGTGCTGCACAACTGTGAGTGGGTTTTTCTACCTTGGCTACTTTGGTCTGAAAAGTAGATTATTATCTTCTGAGTTAGAATTGGACTTGTGTTTCAGCAGGACATTAAAACAGAGCATTGACAAAGAGATACCAGTTCTTGGTTGGACAAGAATATTGATCCCTAGGAGGTAGAGAAGCTTTTGTCTTCTTATTACAAGTGATTGTTATATTGACATAACAGGAACTGAAAAATTGAACATAATAGAGGGGGGAATTTTCCTTTGTGAAGGGCAATGTTGCAGACAGATGCTTTACAGTAACCAGGCTGTAAAAGCAGGTGGTAGAATAAATCCAGCTTTTCAATGGTGTTTACCTCTTATGGCAGCTTTCCAGAGCCACTGTCTTAGGCCTGGGAATCCTGCTGCTGTTTTCCTCAGACAGTTAAAGAACCTGTCACATAAATTTTTTAGCAGGACCTGTTGCAACAGGCCAGGGTGTGGTGGTTTTAAACTAAAAGAGGGAAGATTTAGAGAGAAGGAAGAAATTTCTTACAATGAGAGTGGTGAGACCCAGGCTGCCCAGGGAGGGGATAGAATCTCCATCCCTGGAACCATCCCAGGTGAGGTTGGCCAGGGCTCTGAAAAACTTGTTCTAGGTGCAGATGTCCCTGCTCAGGTTGTCCCTGTGTATTCTTACCTCTTCTGTCATTGAAATCCAGTCAGGGAACTGCCTCCTATCCACTTTGCAGTAGAGAGGGGAGAATCCTTCCCCTGCTCAGAGATAAACTGCAGCAGAATAGTTCTTGCCTTTTGAGAAGGTAGAAATTGAGGGATGCTGCAAGCACATTCCTTTATTTAAGTGGCACATGTAAATCTGAAGGTAGAGACAAGAAAAAGGGAATGACTTCCTCATTAGAGCTTTGATATGCAAGTTGTTATTACTGAAGAAACAAATACCCCCATTCTTCTCCCTTGCTTGAAGAAATGTATTTCTGCCTTGTATTTCTATTAAGCACTGTAAAAATATCATAATTACAGTGTACTAAACTAATTCCTTTACACTGCATTAAGCATAAAATAATGTTGAATCCATATTTCCATTAGCTAGCAATGAAAAAACTATTAAGAATAACACTTAAAGTACAATCAATTCAATCCCTGCAAATATTTCTAAAGAAGAATGGTGCTGCAGAGCCATAAATATTTGCACTGCACTGTGCTGAAATATCTGTACTACCCAGAAATTCAATTCAAGGGAAAAAAATGGGTTTTTTTCTCCTAATCATTAGATTAGAGGTACAAAAGGAGATAAAGGGGAAGGTTTAAGGTGCTGAGCTCTTCTTTCCCATGTGCTTTAGAGAAATCAGGGAAATTACTAAGTTTTGCCATTTTTCCATCTTCTCTGAGTCTTCATTGGTAAAGAAAGTGTTTAGCCCATTCATTTTTTTAAGTATTGCTCTGTTTAGAGGTGACTTACACCATTTCAGTTGCAGTGTCACTGGGGCATTATTCACACAGAGCCTGTAAATACAGGACTATGATTCTCTTGGGCATTTAGTGGCAGAAACTCCAGAAATGGCCAACTTGCTGTGAAAACACAACACAGTCATTCTGAAGTGTGCAAGAAGCCTGAGGTCCTCAGTTTGTATGGGCATGGGTAGCCTAGAAATAGAGAGATACTCATTCCTGCTTCCCAAGGCAGTGTTCTGTCTTCAAGAGAAGTTAAAAATCCCCACCAGGAAAAAAAAAAACCCAAACCCCTCTTTGTTAAATGTGCTTTATTCTTTGGAAATGAGCTGATTGTGCTGCAATTGCTGATAAACCTCTTTGGATCCACAGTTGAGATGGAGCTGCTTGGGCCAAGTCATTAATTTCTCTTGTTGCTTTTCATTTAGGTGACACAAGGATGTGCTTCCTACTGTGTTAAAATGGGAGGGCTGTAATAATTGGAGGCAGATACAATTTGTTCACCTTTCCCTGGTAATAAGAGGAGAAGAGTTTGCAGTGTGGCTCTCCAGGGCACTGTCCAGGGGCATATTCCCTTCAAAGGACACCCTCTGAATTCCAGCTTGACTGTGAAGTTCATCTTGACCTGTGCTAGTACATCAGAGAATAGCATTAGACCCCATGTGCCTAACAAAAAAAGAATTATTCCATTTTTAGAGTGGTAAAACCTTGCTGTGGGAGGAGACTTTGGCATCATGCTCCTTTTCCAGTGCTGCTCCATCCAGCCTGGCTCTTATGGCAAGTTTGAACTGGTGTGGCCAGGGAACAAGTGCAGCCAGTAACCTGCTTCCTTCTCAGAAGTGATGCTGCAGGTGTCAGCACATCCATGGTGATCACAATATTGCCAGTGCCCATCCTCTTCTGGGTGGCTAGACCACCACACAGGTGAGGGCTACAGGACTGCAAGCCTTGGTTTGCTTCAGTGCCTACAAGCTGGAGGCAAGAATCAGTTCTTCTCCAGCTTCTGCCTGAACAGTAGCATCTAAACTGTGACCCTCTGTGCCAAACTTTGCTCTGGAGCCAATTTGTAAGTGTTTTCTTTGTCAGCTTTACCCGGGAAGGGCCAGCCCCTCTCCCATCCCAACATTATCTGCCAAAAAGCCAACAAAAACACAGCTTTGATGTGTTTCTTTAGGTGCTCAGGTGCCATTGCATGTGAGGTATTATCATGAAAACCACATTATCACAGGAACTCAGGGCCTTTGGGCATCTGATGTTGCCAATTGCCTTCACTTCTTGCTGGTATGTAATTTATCACCAGCGTGGCCTCCCCTGCTGAAATGTGCCCTTTGTGGGCAGAGGCAAAGCTAATACACTTTCCAAGTGGATTTGGATTGCTTCAATAAATCACAGCTGTCACTGGGAGCAGTTTTATCACTTGCCAGAACGATATGTTATCTTCATGCTTTAGAAGCTTGATACTATTCTGGGCTTTTATTTGTATACATTGTAATGCATCATAACTTATTTATCAAATTGGAGCAGCCCTGATTTTATTTATTTATTTTTCCATTGGAAGCTTTGCCTTGCTCTGTGAAGAAGGCAGTGTTTTCATGGGATGTATTTTATAATATAAATGATTCTTTTTTATCATTAATAAGCCCTGAGAACCCTTGCAGTTTGTTTTCCATTTGTTAATTTTCATTCTTTTCAGCATGTTCATGCAGCTGGGGTAGCTTTGTTTTGTAGTTCCTTTTCCCTCCTGCTCTGCTGTTTAGCAGGGAGAGCAGCTACACAGAGATCCAGGGCCATGGAGTCTCTGCAGACAGGAGGACACTGGGGAGGTGCAGGAGCCTCTCCACCTTCTGAGTTTGCTGTCTGTTCAGAGTATCCCCCAAACCAATCAGTTGTGTGGAATTAAAATTAAAAAAACTCCTCCTCCCATCCAAAAAAGCAGTTGCAGACAAACCTTCCAACCTGAGACTTGCAGGAGAGCTTAACAGGGAATCAGAATTCTTTTGGTTGGAAGAGACCTTTCAGATCATGGGGAGTCCAACCACTAACCCAGCACTGCCAGGGCACCACTGCCCCATGGCCCTCAGCACCACAGCTCCATGGCTCTGAAACCCCTCCAGGGATGGGGACTCCACCCTGCCCTGGGCAGCCTGGGCCAGGCTTGGCTGTTTTTTTAGGGAAGAAATTTTTTCTCATGTCCAACCTAAACCTCCCCTGGTGCAGTTTGAGGTTGTTTCTTCTTCTCCTGTTGTTTGTTCCTTGGAGGATAGACCCTGCTTGGCCCCAACCTCCTGTCAGGGAGTTGTCGAGAGAGAAAAGGTCTCCCCTGAGTCTCTTTTCTCCAGGCTGAACAACCCCAGGTCCATCAGCTGCTCCTCACAAGAGTGCTCTGGACCACTTGCCAGCTTCATTGCCCTTCTCTGGACATGCTCCAGCCCCTCAACACCCTTCCTGGAGTAAAGGGCCCAATTCTGAACCCTGTATTTGAGATGCAGCCTCCCCAGTGCCAAGTACAGGGGGATGATCACTACCCTAGTCCTGCTGGCACTCACAGAACTGTGCTGACCCCAGCTGCCTGCCCTGTCCCAGGCTCCTTGGGTGGGACTGCTGCCACCCACCAGCTCGGCCTCCCCACCAGGAGACTCCCTGCTAACACCACAGTGAGCTCTGGGTGGCCACCAGCTCACCCATCATCCTGCTGCTGTCACAGTGGTCAGTCTGCTTCTGAGTGTGACCTGTGGCTGCTCCAGGACCTCTCTGGTACTCTTTGCAACAAGAGTCTGTCCTCAGCCCTCCTTCCTCTGTGATTCTCTGCCATGAAATGTGCTGTTTCCAAGACAGCCAGTGAAATGGCTCCTTTTTATGGCCATGCCTAAAATACCAGTGAATATTTATGAACCAATTTGCCATGGCTTCTCCTGTGATGGGGAAAAAAAAAGTGCCTTTCTTTTTAATTGGCCAATAGCTCATTCCACAACATGAGAACAAGGTCTATAAAATAGTCTGGTTTTATAATTAGAAAATTATTTATTTGCAGCAGATATATTTACTAAAACGTGAGGCTTGTATTCATCTGGATTTTTTTAGTTTGGGGAAGTTATGCTAATTGTTTCAAATCCACTGTAAGGAAAATTTCCAGGGGGGGAGATTGAGTTCCTCCTCGTGAGGAGCAAAGGTATGACTTACATTTGTCCTTTTCCAGGGACAGAAGTTAGTGTTTATTCTCAGGATTTGCACTCAGAACGAGTGGTAGCTGCTGAAGAACATTCTGCAGATGTGTTTGCAGAGCCTGTGATTTTCTCTTTTCAGAAATTTTAGCTGCACAGACACTTTTGGCAGCTTGGCACATCAGCTCCCACTTCAGAAATGCACGCTGTAAATTTCACACGGAGAGACGTTTCTGGCAGCTGCTCTGTGCTTTGACTTTGAGCAGCCCTAGAAGAAGAGGATGAAATGAGCTCCCCCAGCCAGACCACATAAGCAAGAAATGAAGTCTTTTAGCCTTAGGTGGACCTGGAGGATGGTGCTGCATTTAAAGCAATGCTTGCATATATAAGCAGTGCATACAGACTCCTGCACACGTGCATAGCTCATTTCAGAGGAGCTAAGGGTGGAGGATACTCATGATTCTGTGAAAAACTGCCCTTCTCACAAAAGACACCTCTCCCAGCTCAGCTGAGCCTGTGGAGCTGGCAGTTGCCCATTGCAGAGCCTTTGCAAGCACTTCCAGGTTTGCTTCCAAATGCCTGTTCGTGTTGCTTTGCTGGCAGCTCTCTGGTTTGCAGAGACCTGTAGTTAAGACTCACATTCTGGCAAATAACTCTGACTGGGGCCTCTTCCTCATCTTCTGCCAGTATTGGCAGACTTTGGGCTTTGGGAATTTGGCCCTGCTCTTGCAGGTGCTGAGAGAAAAAAATAGCATCTTTATTGGATCAGAGTAAGATTCTTCATCCAACTGAAAGTGCTGCAAAGCTCTGTATGTAACTTGTAGCTAATTCACCCCTCAAAGGTCTCCCCATACTGTAGATTGTGTTAGGTATCAGTTGTTTTTCCACTGACTTTATCAGCTGAGTATATAGTACTTCTCAGCACTGCTGGATTTCAAAATCTCATGGATTTCAAAGCCTCATAAAGAATTCACCCCTCAAAACCTTATTTTACAGCTGAGAAAACTAATATGCTAAAGGAGAATTAATGCACTCAGGATGTGCTCTGTCCCAGGCAAGCAAAAAGCTGTCAATATTTGTGATGTATGCAAGGCAAAAAAAGTTCAGCTGCTGACTCTCAAATACACCTTGACCACACACCCAGGGTGATCTTCAGCATTTATGCTGAGTTGAAAACTCCATATGTTTATGGTCTTTATGGTGTGTTTTCCATAGCTCTGAGCTAGCGCTGCTTAGGAGCTTGGGCTTTGCAAATACCTTTGGCCATGAAGATTGTAAACACAGCTTTGCTGGGGCTTGCAAACTATTAAAAAGCAGCAAATGCTCCGTGGCAGTTCTGCCCCAGTGATTTCTGAGAGCAGGCATCACCCTGGAGAGACCCACAGCAGACAAAGCACCAGTAGGTAGGAGACTTGCTTACATTTAAATCCGTGCTGTGCTTTGGGGTTGTTTTTTTCCTGATGAAAGTCCATTTGGCATCATTTCCAGTTGCAGGGTTGTGGATATTTTGATAAGGGGATGGGAGTGATCCTGTGGGTTTGGTGGTGTGAGTCCATGTACAACACTTCTGCTGGACAGATCAGCCTTCTTGGGCTGTTGCTGGAGTTGTGTGGACTGAAGCATCCTTGCTGGACCAGCTATGGGAGGAGTTTTCCAACTGGCTGCCGTGCTCTGGAAAGCTGGGGATGAGAGATGGCAAAGGGAGGTTTATTTGCATGGAGCTGAATCCAGCCATTCTCTGGCTGAACATTTTGACACCACAGCTCTGATTCCAGGGGTGCTGAAAACACTGTTGCTAGTGTGAGGCAGGGGCTGGGTGAGTGACATCAGCCCCTGGCCCGTGTCAGCTTGTTGGCCAACCTGGCAGAGAGGCATGGCAATCTGCACAACCCCAGCAGAAGGCACCTCCATCCTCCCTCTCCCTTTTCTCTTTCTCCTGCTCTCTTTGGGCCAAGGTTTCTTGGTGCAGCT
Organism: Corythornis vintsioides; assembly: GCA_025447755.1. Taxonomy (NCBI): domain Eukaryota; kingdom Metazoa; phylum Chordata; class Aves; order Coraciiformes; family Alcedinidae; genus Corythornis; species Corythornis vintsioides. Next base: position 85,567 of record JAOEGS010011210.1, on the reverse strand, counting down.
GGGCAGAAGAGCTTGCCACTTGCTGCTGACAGCATCCTTTCTTTTCATGTCTTTTCTGAATGCACAAGGAATTGGTGTCTCTAGGTGTTAATACTCTTTTTATTGTTTTTTTTTTTTTCTTCAAAAGTGCTGCTAAACCCTTTTTAGAAAAGGCAAAGGTGAAAATGTTCATCCACTGTGCACGTCCACTGTGCAATTGGCTAATTAAAACAACAACAAAAATTATCTCAAAATCCTGTCAAATGAGATTATTTCCTCACACACACACCCTAAAGCAACCTAAAAGACTAAACAAAAGCTTTAAATTGCCTATGGACTATTCATCTGGTTTGTTGCATTTGAAGTATTTTTTAAATGTAAATCAGCCACCATTTTTGAAGCCTTAGAAATGAGTAGTGCTCTATGTGGAATGTCAAAAGGGAGTGTTTTTACTTTTCCAGACATTTTTGGCTTTTAACTTGCATTTCCCCTTCTTTGTAAGATGAATAATTTGGTCATGGTTAAAGTTTACCAGGAATTGGAGTAACTACAGATCTGCAGATTTACTTCTCAACCTTCTTCAAAGAAAAAAAATGTAGATGGAGCCCCATTTTAGTGCAGTGATCTGATGTATGGCTTTGCTACCTATGGCAGAAGTGTGTGCCTACAACAGAGGCTGCTCCAAAGTGCACATAGGTACTTTTATGTATCTTTTACCTCTTGCTTCAAAGGGTAATGGGAATGGAATGCCTTAATGGTAAAGATTGCTTTAGTAGCAGAAAAGGCCTAACCCAATTTTCTTAACAGGTCTTTTGAATTAAGAAAGAAAAGAGAGCCAGGGTCTACCAGTAAAGGAGAAGGGTTTAATTGCATGATAAACATGACTGGGGGCACTCTGCACCAGTGCCAGAGTGGAGTAAGTTAAAGTCATCCCTTGTTGCCATTTGGTTGATTAGTTGCAAGTATCTCAATCCTTGATCTCATAAATGAGCACGTTCATCTGTGTGCATTAGGCTGTGTGTGAATGCAGCCTCAGTCCTCTCTCTCTCTCCCACTTTCCACCTTGTGGATCAAGCAGTGGCTGTGCAAGAGGAGAGCTGAGAAATTCTTTGATGTTATGTATTGTAGAATTGCATTTTATTGACATGGAGCCTCTTGTTCCTTTGGGTTGATTGCTACCTGCCTGGTCAAGTTTCTTGGCAGCCTTTTAAGGGATGATAAGGATAAATGTGAATAAACTTACTGCTGTCTCTGCTGCTAGAGATCCCTTCCTTCAAGGGCCTGAGTTCCTTGGCCTCAGTACAGAAGTGTGCTCAACACTGTGAATCATTGCTCTGAAATCAAAGAACTGGCTCATATGCTTAAAGGTTAAGCAAATGCTTAAGGGCTCTGGTGTCTGAGGCCACAGCAATCCCCGTGCAGCAGGCCAGGGCTCCTCATGTGGGGTGAAGCTGGTTACAGTTGATTGCTAACCCCAGTAGTCTTTGGATCACCTTCTGCATGGCTGCACTTGGAAAAGATGAGATTTGTGCCAGTTGGCCCCATATGGGCAGACATATGCTCCATCAAAGTCCTGTTGGCTTCAGTGTCAGCCCCAGTGTCTGTTTGCAGCCAGCTTGGGGATGCAGCCCATCTCTTGCTGTGCCCTTATGCTGTAGGTAAATAAACAGGCACAGGTCCTTTCACTTGGTGGTTTGATGTGTTCACTTATAGATCCACAAATGTATAGCTGCAGAAGCCCTGGGAAGGAGAAGAGCCACCAGGCAGCAGCTCTGCCTTCCCTGCAGATGGTGCTTATGGTGGGTGGCACCTCGATGGAGACTCTGCTTGAGGCTGAGCTGCAAAACAAAGCCAACCTGTGAGGGTGGGAAGCAGAGCTCCTTAGTGAGGATTGATGCCTCTAGCAGTTATTTACCCCCCTCTGCCCACAGTAAGCTGCAGCACAGTACAGGGAGCTGTGCATTACCAGCATGCTGCAGCCTCACTCGGGCACATGGGATGTGGGCAGGAGCCTGGAGCTGAAGCTGCCTGGAAGCAGAAGCAGTGAGAGCACACAGACCATCATCTCAGAGGAACTAAGTGGAGTTGTGGACTCTCCTTCTCTGGAGAGAATCCAGACCTGCTTGGAAATGATCCTGGGCACCCTGCTCTGGGTGACCCTGCTGGAGCAGGGGGGTTGAATGAGATGATCTCCAGAGGTCCCTTCCAGCCCCTGCCATGCTGGGATTCTGTGATGTTCAGTGCAGGGACTGGAGCTGTTGTTGGAAGCTGACATGGTAAGTGGCCTGGTGGAGGTTCTCCCTGGGCTTGTGCTTTTAGATATTTCAGCAATACCAAAAGCTAAGTTATAGGTCAATATGTGAGGGATCAACAGTTTGTTTGCTCAGATCTGCTATTATTTATTCACAGGAAATTGAGAAAATCCAACTAGCTCAGTGTAGGGACAAACCTGCTGAAATTCAGTGAGTAATTGTGATGCTATGGCCAGGAACTGTTTTTAGAACAGAATGGAAACACAGACCCAAATAAATAGAGGGAATATTATACAGGGTCATCAGCTGCACTGTCTTGACTTGGATGTGCTCTGTGCCCCCTCCTGCTTTGCTTTGCATTCAGCAGGGAGCAGTTGTGCACAGGCAACTTGTGTAGCCCAGCTGATGATCAGTAATTGGACATTGATTGTTACCCTCCTGTCTCTCAAGCCCTGTCTCTCATGTCTGCAGGTACTTTTGGCAGGAAATATCAGTGGTGAGTGCTGTCCTTGGCAAGGCCAGCCTCTCCTTGGTGGGGAAAATGAGCATATTGCCACTTGCCCCGGGTGAAGAAATCACTCCAGTGCAATCACAGAGAAAAGTCTTCCTAGTGCACTGCCTTGAGGTGATGTTACTTGACTGCTTTTGTTATTTATATTTACTCTCCTGGGCAGCCCTGTGCTGGACCCCCTGCACCACACAATCTGGAGCTGTCATGTGCCCTGCATCCCTCCCTGTTCAGGGGGAAGGGGGGAGGTTAGAGCTCAGTGATGCCAACCAATGGGCTACTACTTAGCTTTTTTAGCTCTGTGTTTTATCTGATATTTGTTTCCACTGATACAGATGTGTGTGTGTGCACAGCAAGAGTTAAACTACTTCTGATTTATTTTACTACTTTTTTTTTTTAACAAGGATTTTAATTTATACCATGTGAAAGTTTAAACCAGCTGCAGTGTCAATATGCCTGCCATGACCTACAGGAAGTTAACATTTTGCTTTCAAAAATTCCCCTGTGAAAACAAATGCATTTGTAACACAGGTTGTATGTTATAATTCTGCAAACTCCATTTGTTTTGATAGTTAAGAAAAGAGCATTTTGTTCTTGCAGTCTTCAGCTATTGGTTTGGGGTGGGGTTTTTTTCTGAAAATAATAGTAATTAAATAGTTAATCATATGCTTCATTTCCTCACAGTTAGCTGTAAATCTTAGCTTTAAAGAAAATCTGTTTTTCTGCAAGAATGTGTGGATACTTTGTCTCTGAATTCATCAGAATCCTGAACATCATGTCAGGTATTCATCCTGAGTGAGAAGTGCCTATGTTTTGCTGGCAAAAGCATCTCTCTGGTGTTGCTTTTCTATGTGAGGCAGGGCCTAGAGCAAATCCTATGCCACAGGAACCTTCCTATCAACTCTACTGAGTTTTGACATCAGTGTTTTAGTTGTGTATTAGCAAGAGGAAGTGCAGCAGACTGCAGCCCTGTCACAGCCTGTGACCACAGGAAGGGCTGTGGTGACTTGGTCTGGGTGATCCTGCTCAGGGAGGTTGGACTAGATGATCTTCTAGGTCCCTTCCAACCCCTAATATCTGTGAACCTCTCTAAGAATAATGCTTTCCAGGTTCTCCCTGCAGGCACCTCAGCTGCCTTTGAGCATCTGCACAGCTCTGGTGGAGACCCTTGCTCAGCCTGCTGCCCAAAGGGGAGCTCTTCCCAAAGGCCATCCCCACTCAGCCTGTTCACCTGACTCCATGGATTAACTTGGTTGAAAAGCTTAAAATCCTCCCCTCATCTCTCTAGATATTGCTCATGTCATTTGCTGGCTGAGTGACTCTTGGGTTGGGATTTTTTTGGTCTCCAATTAAAATGCAGAAGCCTCAGATTACCAAAAACAGCTGAACAGGCTTTGTCTGGCTTAATGCATTTAAGTCAGGCTCCAGGGCCTGGGGAAGTGCCAAGATCCCAGATCAGCTGCTTTACTGGAATTATGCTGCTGTAATGGAGCCCTGCATTATTGTGTTGCAATTATTTTGGCTTGCAGCTGGCTGTTCCTTCTATGTTTTCACTGCAGTGAGATAAAAGGATTTTGTCTTCAAAATAGAATTTTCTGTCCTGAGTCTTATATAAGCTTTGAGTTAAACACTCTGTCTGTAAGAGATGCCCCTCCATTTATCTGCAGATTCATCTTCAAGGAGAAGAGCAAATCATTTTGAAGAACAACAGTGCTAAACGATCTCAAAACAGAAATGTGTATTGAAAAAGGAATAAAATAAGTGATTAAAGTGTCATGTTAACATGGGGTTAGGTTCTCAGCAAGAGCAGGTTTATTTCCAGCATCCAGCCACTTAGCAGTAGCAAGTTGCTCTTGAAGCTATCCCTATAATTTAGAAATCCTTTGTGTAGACAAGTTAAAGAATAGATCCAGATATTAACTGAAGAAAATCATTTTCCCAAGCCTGACCCTGCCATCCATTCAAGCTCTTTGTGATGCCTGTTTGCAGACTCTCCTTGTCACATAATGGTGCACCCAGGTCTTCCAGCTGAGGGGGAGAAGCAAACTGCATGCAATGGTTTTATCTTTGAGCTGCTCAACTGTGCCCTTCTTGGTGTGCTCCTTAATAATGCCAGGTCTCCCAGGAGCACTCTCACATAATTTTATCCCATCAGTTTTTTTGTTTGACCTTACCTCCTTGTTCCCCTGGAACATAGTGGTGGGGAGGGGGGAGGCAAAATGCCAGCCTGCCTTAATTAAACTTGGAGTCTCAGAAGATGTTACACTATGTGATTTCATTAGGTATATAATGAAAGTGTTTAATCATACCTCTTATTTTTCTGGGCCTTTTTCCTTGATAGTTGTTTGCAAACAACTCTTAAGGTGCAGAAAAGTAAGGGTGGGTACACATCTTGAAGTGATCTCTACATTCCTTGTATCCATGATTTTGCATGTTTGCCCTGAAGGGAGTAGCTTGGACAATGTAGTAGAAAGCTCTGAACAGTTCAGTGCTCTTTACAAAAACATTCCCCCTGCCCTCCATGGGACAGAGTTATTAAAACATAATGCTGTGCCTTGTCTCCAGCACTTGGAGCTTGGAATCACAGAAAATGGGTAAAGGAAAATGCAATTGATTTTTTTTTTTTGACACATAAGAAGCTCTAAATCTCAGGTGTGCTACAGAGCATTACCTTCATCATATGGAAACCTCCATAACAGGAGGCTTTCTACCACCCAGGTTTGGTTTATACAGTAAATATTCTTGAGGATTGTGCTTGTGCACAATCACTGCCTTTGCTCTTGTAAAGATGTACCTTATTCTGGCTTCTACAGGACAGGCAGTGATAAAAATAGATTGATGAGCTGCACATGGAGCTGGGAGGGTTCCCATTACTAGGGGAGTTGTGTTATTCCCCTGATTTTTTTCCCCATTTGGTTAGCAGTTGAGAAGTGTCCCCAGTTGGCTGTGTTGACTCGAGCAGCACATGAAACCATCTGTGCTTCAGATGCTCCATGCTTTGGGTTTCTACAGAACAAGTCAAGCTTCCACATGGCTTTTTGAGGAGGAGTAAGTGAAGAGGATGAGGAGGGGGCAGTTGGCCTGGGTAAGACAGATCTTGCTCTAGCAGTCTGGCCCAACCAGCCAGATGAGGGATTTCAGAGCTCTTCTCTGAAAACAAAAATATTCCTTCTGCATCAGGGTATTTTCATCAGCAGTTTTCTTACCATATCCAATGATTAGGTTACTCTGAAATAATGGAAAACTGCAGCAAATTTCCAGATTTGACTTCTTCTGAAGCTGGATGAAGATATTTTGGTGCTATTGATGTTGTGGGTTTTGTGGCTTTGTAAACCAGAGAGAGAAAGAGGGGTAGGGAAGACAGAGAAGCTGTCTCATAACTAGTGTTATTTCTTCTTTCTTTTGTGACAGTAAATCTTCCTGGCTCCTATCTCTGCTGCAGATCCATGTTGCTGAGTTCCTTTATGCAGCTCTTTGTGGCTCTGCTGACAAATGTGGTTGGGATTGAGAAGCATGAATGTGTTCCTAGCAAAGCTATGGCCAATTTAGGGACCAGGGAGCTACAATTCTGCCAGCAATTATGTCTTCAGATTCCCAAGTTCAAAATCCTGCAGCTTTCTAACCCCAGCTCTCAGAGAATTGCTGTCATTAGAAGGGCTTTAGGAATCTCTTTACTGTGGTTTGTGCTCTCAGTGAGCAGAACTGGAGTGCCATTAGCTACAAACTTGTTTTGCTCTTGCACAACTTGAAAGAATCCATGTTGTTAGTTTTAAATCTTGACAAGAACACCAAAAGCTTACCCCATCCTTTTCCCTGCAAGCTGGACTGCTGGAATTTGATATGTTTTTATCTAGACTGAAAGGAGCCCAACTGGAAGTCACTGCTGGGAAGAGACTTCTCTAGTTTGGGAGGGTCTGAGCCTACAGAGTGCTGTGGGGAAAGGAGCCCCTGTGCTGCTGGGCTTCTTGGCACATGTGCTGCTTTCATGTGTGTTACAAGCCACCCCATACCTCTGAGTTATCTGTTGCTTCTTAAGACTCCTTTATTTCAGGCATAAGTATTTTGAGGTTTTTTTCTTTGTGTGTGAAAACTAAGTCAAGTAATTGCATGGTCTTAGGTTTTGAGGGGATTTGTAACTGTAAGACATTAGCTGTTTGTCCTCCTAGCTCACATGGTGCCCATAAATTACCTCTCATGTCCTCAAGTGGAACACAAAGCCTGAGTATCTCACTAGGTCAAGGCATTTTTATGGGTATCCCTGAGAAAAAGCAGACACAGTAGGAGTGGATTGATCATCTGCAGCAGATTTGGATTGTGGCACGCCTTGGATTTTAGATCCAAGCTTAAACTACAAAACTATTCACAAAGTGCTTTGGCTTCCAGCTGCACAAGATGCAGTTTCAATCTTGAGGCTCCCACAGAAAATCACACCCCAGGAGGGAGACAATTAGTGTGTCTTTTGTAGGAGTCTTCCCAACTGCAGACACTTTGGGGTGAGATCAAAATCAAATGTAGAGCTTAATTTTATGTTTTCCATGAGAATTTTTGCATTTGCAGTGAGATTTGCAGTCATGCAATCATAGAATGGTGGGGGTTGGAAGGGACTGGAGATCATCAGGTCCAACTAGCACAGAAACATTTAGGATGCCACACAGAAACACATCCAGGCAGGTCTTGGAAGTTTCCATAGGAGGAGACTCCACAACCTCTCTGGGCAGCCTATTCAAGGCTCTGTCACTCTCACTGTGAAGTTTTTCCTCACATTGAGATGGAACTTCCCATGTTTCATCTGCTACCATCACCTTTCATCCTATCCTAGGGCACCACTGAACAGAGACTGCCCCTTCTACTTGATACCCACCCTGCAGAGATTTGTAAACATCAATAAGATCCCTCTCAGTCCATCATTTGCAGTGAATCTGGCCAGATAATGACCAACTGTATAATGAAAGAAGGTTGGATTGAGGTGGGGTTGGTCTCTTCTACCAAGAGCAATTGGTAGGACAAGAGGAAAGGGCCTCAAGTTGCACCAGGAGAGGTTTAGGTTGGACATGAGGAAAAACTTCACTTAAAGGGTTGTCCAGGGCTGGCCCAGGCTGCCCAGGGCAGGGGTGGAGTCCTCATCCCTGGAGGGGTTTCAGAGCCATGGGGATGTGGTGCTGAGGGACAGGGGTTAGTGGTGCCCTGGCAGTGGTTTTAGCATTTGGACTTGATGATCTTGAAGGTCTTTCCCAACAAAAACAATTCTGTGCTTCTGTGAAAAAAAAAAAAAACCCAACCCATTATTTCCTCAGCAGCCACCCAGATCTTATGTGTAGCCCCTGGATGTGAGAAAGCAGTCTGAGCACATCTTGGAGCAAGCAGTTTATGGGGAGGTTTTGTATCTGGCAGTCAGGATGCTCATGTGAGAGGTTGTCTGAAGACATAAGAAATGTCTTGGTTGCAATCCAGCACTTCAGCATTTCCCATGAGGTAAGGAGTGGCAGCAGGAGGGACTGATGGACCCCTGGAGCAGGGAGGGCTTTGTTCAGGCTGCTTGGAAGGTAGGGGAAGTGTGAAGAGCTAGCTGGCTGATATTTTCATAACTCTTTCAAGTTTGGAACATGTAATTTAATGCTCTGAATAATCCTGGATGCAAAGAACACTCTAATTATATCTTTATTCCCAGAACTTCTTATTAAACTGATGAGTATCTTCTAGCAAGCTGTCCATCCTCATTTCAGAGGTTTCTGGTGATAGCAAATGTGCTTCCTCTCTGGGTAAATTGCCCCCTTGTTAATTATAGGCTCTGTTGAAACTTTGGATTTGATTTCTAATCTGAACAGTTCTAGGTTTATCTTCCAAACATGTCATTTTATTATACCATTTTTCTTTCTGTTCAAGAACTATCTCCCAACAGATCCCACTTGGACTTCAGAATAAATTGAGCAGAAGGAGCTCAGTTGGTCTCCCAGCAATAGCTGCACTTTCAGACCTCAGGTTGTTTTTGTAGCTCATTTTTGTAGCTCTCTCTTCCAGTGTTGGAGAATCTTCTGCACATGGAAGTCCCTGCAAGCACCTGGCTGCAGAGCCTGCTCTCAGGCTGCTTTTGGTACATCACAGGGTATTCCCACTCCCATAGGGGCTGCTTGCTCCCCTTGGCTTTTCCAGGGCAGTTCAAATCTGATATCCACCCAGTGCTCCTGGTGGCAGTTGCAGCAGAGCCTGAGCTGCTCTCTATTGGGTTTGGGGCACAGGGCACCAGAAGGGAGCATGACCAGACATATCACTCCCCTCACACCCCCAGTTAGCCCAGATGAGGTTTACCTTTGGAATTGTTGTTGGTTTAGGCTTTGCTTGCCTAAACCTCTGCAGTGCTTTGCCAAGGTGCTTGTGTTTTGGGCTTGCTGAGAGTGATGGCTCAGCTTCTCCCAGCACTGCACTGGGTGAAGCTGGAAGGGGTAGATGAGCTCTCACATCACATCAGAGCCCTTGTGGGTTTGTGCATTTGCAGTGGATGGGTTTAGGTGCAAGGACTCTGTTGAGTGGTGAGTCCAAGAGTACAATGCAGGTCAGGGAGTGCTGCACTCATCAGCTGCCAAGGTTTAGGGTCAGGGCAGTTCTGACTCAAACCAGGACAGCCAAGGTGCTGATTACCCTTCAGCCAGGGTGCTGATACTGATACCATAAAGCCTTCTTGCTCATCCATGCTTCCAGTCTGAAATGAGCCATGCAGCAGCCCCTCTAAACACAGCTGTGCTGTTCAGGAGGGACATTTGCTGAGGCCAGCAGAGCACCCTCCATGCTCTGGGTGCCATTACTGGCAGAATGCAGGACCACTGCATTTTGTCTTTTGAACTCTGTAGCCCCATTAGGGAATTAAAACATTTTTGGGTCTCTCACACCATCTTTCCCCCCCCCAGGATGCTAAAGTGAGCTGCCTGTCAGCACAGTGATGCAGGTTGTGAAGGTTCAGAGAATTACCTTGATGGTAGGACAGCCTCTTCCATTACAACTGCAATCCAAGGCTCATTTTTCCTCTGAGGCATTCATTGAAATTCCGTGCACGATTTGTTCCTCTGGTTGTTTAACAATGTCTCTCATGTTTGCCCTGATTTAAGAAATCCTCCTTTGTAGCAGAGATAACATAGAGCAGGATGATATAATTGCAGTAAAGAGGCCCTGGAGCTTGCAGTAATAGGATGGTTCATCTGATGTGTGCTGCCATTAGAAAATAACCCACGTATGTATGTTCTCAGGGGACAGTAAAGAGGCTTTTAAGGATTACACTTTATGTAGTATGAAAGCTAATGAGCACAAGAGCAAGTATGAAGGAAACGATTGCTGCAGAAAGAGCAGTGCCACTGCCTGATCTCACTTGTTTCCTGACATCTGTGTGGCTCCAAAACATCCATCTCTGCCCAGCAGTTGGTTCCTGGGTCTTTTCAGAGCACTCTATTGTGTATATTCATTTCATTAAACAATAAACAGCACGTCAAAAGCGTGGCAGAGCTGAGTGGGGGATTGAAACTGCTGTGTGGGGACAAAATACATCGTTTAGGGTGAATAGCAATCTCTGATGGTCTGTGCACTCAAAAAAACCCCAAAGTCAAACCTGAAGTATTTGCTAGAATGAGAGAGTTTCATGAACATTGCTGAAAGGTTGCTAGGTGAAGCCAATCAGTTCTGCAGAGTCTCAGTTCTCCCATCTTTTCCTGGTCAACATGCAAAAACATAGAAGGACATGAACAGACAGTAAACACTGAAGGATCCATTCCAAATGCCCCATGGCATCCAGAGGCAGAGTTCCAGAATTTGGGCTGCAGAGGTACAAAGTCAGAGCAGCTGGTTTTTGATATTAAGAACTTTTTTTTTCATACAGTGTTCTTCTTGGTTCAAGAGCTTGTTATAGATGAAGAAATTAATTCACCTTTTAATACTCTGTACCCCTTCTGCATTGCTGGAGTATGTTCTGTACCTTGTCAGGTTCTTGTGTTCAGTGGAACGGGGGAACTTGCACATTTCTTCATAGATTTAACAGTTAAGAGTCAGTTTTGCTATCAGGTGAAATAAACTGGGTTCACTTGAGTTGCAGACCCTTGAAGGGATGCTGGATTTTAACCAAATGCTGCACTGGGGGTCTGCAGCAAGGTCTGACATCCATAACTTCAATGTATTCCAAGCATATTGATGATAAAAAAGAAGCCCATGGATATTAAGTGAGGAGGAGATGACAGCCAACATCTTTGCAAGGACAGAAGCAGGCCAGTAACCTTCTTAAATGCTCCCCCACAAGTTAAGGGAGTGAATGGTCAAGAGTCCCCTTGGAGACCAAAGAAGTGACAATTTCCCTTCATGGCAAAGGGATTGGATTCTCAAGTTAATACTCTTTGCTCCCTTCTAATCAGACTGGAGGTGTGTTTGTGTGCACATGAGGAAGTTTTCTGCCCCTCTGCGTGGTCAGACCATTGGAAAGGGCTCACAGAGGGAGTAGGAAGGAGGTCTGGGGTGTAAGCAGGACTCTGCATCTTGTGATGGCAGTGAGCACTGCACATGGCCTGTGGGCAGGGGAGATTGCTGGATTCCTTGCAGAATAATGAGATTGTGCATCACAGTTCAACCCCACGAGCCCAGATGCTGTGTTTGATTGCAGTCCCCAGCATCACCTCAGCCCTGGTCCTCCAGCAGTCTGTCACTTGTCACAGCATCTGGGACTTTGACAGCCACAAGTGTCTGCAGATGAATTCTCTGTTGTTGCTTCTGTTGTCAGTTGACTCTTGCAGGCTTGGAAATAGTGGAATAGCAGTGCTAAAGTTTCTATTTCTGTGTTTTCTCCCTCCCCCCCCCCACCCCCACCAAGTGGTAGACAGGAGCTGAGGATAACTTGCAATCTTCTTATTGCTGCATAAGCCTTCTGTGAACTCAATTGCAGCACTTCTGATGCTGGTAATTTCTGTGACTAAAAAATATGCTGACACTGTGCTTGTGAGTGGGAAAAGAAGACATTTGAATGTATAATAATTGGCACATTTGGGAGATGTTTGATGCCAGATCCCAGCCAAGTTCATCACTCAGGCATTTTTTTTTTTTTTTCATTTTGCTCAGTTGACTGGAGACATTTATCTCCTATCTGTGGAAAGGCATCTTTAATGCCAAAAAAAAACCTGATCAGAGATTTGAGACGTTTCTCTGGCATCAGAGATGTTGAAGAAGAGCTCTCAGCTGACAATAGACTGGTAGAAACAGAGACTTTCTTTTTCTTACATAATCAAGAAATGCCCAGGCAATGGTTTCTGGTTGGTAAAGCATATTGAGCCCTGTCCTGTGTTCAGGAGTAGAATGGGAGCTGACCTGACACCCAGTTTGTATCTAGAAATCACAGGGTGTGGCTCCTTCTGATAATTCTGCAAGATCCTGATTGTGAGAACATCAGTTAATAGTTCACTGCATAACCCTGGGAAAAAATACAGGTGCTGAAGGACACGGAGTGTCTTCAGGAGAAATTAGATTTCTAATGACTGCCTGGCTGCATGTTTCAAGGACAGGATCTCTCTGCTTCTCCCCCTTTTTCTGCAGATTCCTTCCTCTCCAAACAGCAGCATTCCCCAGACAGCTCAGTGCCACCCAGCAAGGCTCATTCCCAGGCTGGACCACAGCAGCACCACTCACACCTCACATCCCCCCCTGCTTCTGCCTCATTAGCAGCTCTGCCTCTGGATCATCCAGGCTTTGCCCATTCCTCCAGTAGTCTGAGAGCAGCCATCCCAGCAGCAAACCTGCTGTGTTGAGCACAGAGCAGGTAGAAAAGAAGCATCAGCTTCTCCTCCCTGAGCTGTGTATCAGCAGTGTTCCCACCCAGCACCAGGGAGGACCAGCCACTCCCTGCTTTATCATCTTCCTCTTCTGCTGAGCACAAAGCTAGGAGGGTGGAATATGACCCTTAATATCCTCTAATCATATAAAAAGTCTTCCAAGTGGAAGCTGGTGTGTATATGGATGTTCTTGATTAAATAAAGCCTGCTCTGTTTACCTCGTGCTAGGGAGCTGCATTACCACAAAGGTAAGAGGGGAAGATAAGGAACGTGACCTGAAAGAAAACTACCAGATGAGACTGTGAAGGCCAAATACTGATGTCCTTGAAACCAGTGGGAGTTCTGCCTCTGAGGAAGCATCAAGAGGATGGAGCCAGACTCCTTCCAGTGGTTCCCAGCAAAAAGACAAGGGGCAACAGGCACAGGCTAGAACCCAGGAGGTTCCATCTGAAAAGGAGGAAAAAAATCTTTGCTGGGAGGGTGCCAGAGCCAGGCTGCCCAGAGAGGTTGTGGAAACCACAGTCCTGGGCACCCTGCTCTGGGTGGCCCTGCTTTAGCAGGGGGGGTTGGATGAGATGATCTCCAGAGGTCCCTTCCAATGCTCTCCATTCTGTCACTCTGTGAAGTAGCCAGAAACCAGTAGCACCCTGTGTCTGTTCAGGGCTTCAGCATCCTCCCTGCAGTCAGGCATCCCTCAGGCTGCCACAGGGCATGAGGATGGTGTGCTGCCTGCTCATGGTAGCCTGCCAAGGCCATTAGCTCCAGCACATCTTTATTCCCCTTCAGTTTTCACTGCCAGTGGATGCTCCTCTAGAAACAGAGCAACTTTTGGATGAACACAGGGAGAAATGACCATTTGCTGCTTTCATTTTACCCCTTTCATTTGAACACTTCTTTCTTCTTCCAGGTTACCAGCCTGTCCTGACAAACCAGCAGCAGGGGTTCCAGGGTCTCATGGGAATGCAGCAGCCACCCCAAAGCCAGAACCTGATGAATAATCAACAGGGAAATCAGGTGCAAGGCATGATGGTGCAGTATCCAGCCATGTCATCTTACCAGGTACTTGGGAGCTGTAAAGGGAGACTGCTTTTGTCAGAAGGGGCTTCACTCCAGTCAGATTTTGTGTGGCAGACTGGTCTTTATCACATCATGAGGACAGTGTGTGGCAGGAGGGTAAATAAATGCACTGCTAAGGCAAACTGGTTTCTCTGCTTCCTGGTTACATACTCTAAGTGCTCCTGATTTTCATCCTGAATTTGGAATACTTCCAGTGAACTATTTATTACAGCTTGCAGTAAAAGGTCACAAAGGCTGAAGGGCTTCTTCCTGTGAAGAAAAGTAATTTTAAAAAATAAAGACAGAATACTCTTAATTTCCTCTTTTTTTTTTTTTTTTTTGGCCACTGTAATGAAGTTGAGGGCTTTGCCTGATCTGGTTCAAAATTGCTCAGCTCTGGAGACTCTTGCCAAGAATCTCACCATAAGGAAGACATTTTTAATACTGAGGGTGGTGAAATCCTGGCCCACGTTGCCCCAAGAAGTGGTAAAAGCCCCATCCCTGGAATTACAGGGCTCTGGGCAACCTGCTCTAGTTGCAGATGTCCCTGCTCCCTGCATTGAAAGTTGCCATCCAGCCCAGACCTTTCAGTGATTCTGTACATGCTTTAGCCAGACAGATTTATGTTCATGGAGGTTTGGAGAGAGGAAAGGTAGTCACTTGATATTTATTACCAAGTCCATAAGTTGCCCAGACTTATTTCCCCAACTTTATACCTGGTTTCTGTGCCAAGAGCCTGTGAGAGGTGGCCTTTGCTTATGTTTCCTGCTGGTCCCTCTGGAAAGTTAAGAAATTAAATGACATCTAATTTATTTTACTAGATTACCCTGGTTGAGCAGCCACTCACCATTTCCCTCAGCTTCTCTGAAAACAGTACAGCAACCCAAAAGGAAATGGGGGAATTGCTTGTGGGTAAAACTTGTCCCTTCCATCTTCAGAATTCCTATATTGAAAATGTGTTCTAAAGATTGATGATGAAGTTGAAGGTTTTGACCTTTTAGATGACCTGGATATACCAGGGTTGAGTCTTCTTTTTGAGCTGATGGCAGAGCCACTTACTAGAGCTGGGAGCAGAGGGATTTCTCTTTAACCCTTCTCTCAAAAAGGGAAAATCCTCAGGGATGAGCAGTTCTGAGCAGCAGGAAGAGACTCATTTTGGCAGAATATGTCCAACTAGGCATGTTCCAGCCAGAAGGAAGGTAGGGACACCTGGGACCAGCTTTGTTTTGTTTGCTAATGACCACATCTGCTTTTTTTTTCCCTGACACCTTTCCCTATTCCTCCCTAGGTGCCAATGACCCAGGGTTCTCAAGGATTGCCACAACAATCCTATCAACAACCAATCATGCTACCTAATCAATCAGGTCAAGGAACACTGTCAGCCACTGGAATGCCTGTCTACTGTAATGTCATACCTCCTGCCCCCCAGAACAGCCTGAGGCTGATGGCCCCACACTGCCCCTCCAGTAACGTCCCAGTTCTCTCTGCCAGCTGCAGGACAAACTGTGGGAGCATCAGCAGTGCAGGGTGGCAGGTCAAGTACTGACACTGTGGCTCAGCCTGGAGTGTATGAGGATAGCAGTGCATTACCTGATGAATAACTTATGGCCTTCAAGTGGAGAGGAACACACCAGGATGATCAGCTGAGGACAGAAGTGCTGACTGTGCTCAAGTGAGTTGCTGCTGGAAAAATCTGTAAAAAAAAAAAAAAAAAAGAATAAAATTAAATTAAAAAAAAAAAGAAATAAATTTTGAAATAAATAAATAAAATGTTTGCTGGTTAATGGTGCATATTTTTGTCATGTCTGCTAGGTATGCCTTTATAGCTTAGCTAGTGACATGAATTCATTGAGGTAAGATTTTTTCCTACCACTGAACACCACTGTGTAGATTGTAATATCCCTGATTCGGATTAGTTTTGTACTTTGTGTTGAGTTTGTGAAGCTAAAAGTATTTAAAAATATAAGAAAAATCACATTGTACCAAAGCTGTAATGGAAATGAGAAAAAAAAAAAAAAAGAAGAAAACAACAACAAAAAAAGAATTACTGAATGGAAGGAATAATTTATATACACTATAGAGTTTTTTTATGGATATATACTGTATTGTAGTGCTTAATCACAATAAAGCTATTTGACCTCATGGAGAAAGGTCATGTTTCTACTACCTGCTTTGTCTCCTCTCTATTTCTGAGTCCAATCCCCTTTGCTTGTGCATTGCCTTGTTTTAGTTGAGAGATGGATGGTGCTTAATGGGCTGTGGGAAAAGCCAGTGTGCTTGTGTCTCACTGTAACACCAAAGACCACTTACAAGTAGCATAGACACCCAGAAATGCCCAGTGAATGAGGTACCCAGGTCAGCTCAAACTCAGTTTGTGCTTTTCCAGTCCCAAGAACCAGTGATGTCACAAATTTGCACAGCCACAAGCTGCTGTCTGCTGACTTAGACCTGTTCAAGAGGCCACTCAACAGCTGAATGGAAGAAACCAACATCCCATCCACTGGCTGGGAGACCAGTTGGTGCTGAGGTAGCATCCTTAGTACCCAGCAATCACTCTGCTCTGGTGAAATGCTCACCCAAATGTTGGTATTCCAGTTACAAAGCTGCTTTGCAACAAAAAGGTGACAACTCAATCTCATCTGTCGTGTTCAGGTTGTGGGGATGAATGACACAGTTGGGTTCTTGGCTCTTAAAGCAGCATGGGGCTTTGTCAGAAATGTTTAGAACCTTTTCTTGATTATTTTTTAACTTCCCAGTGGTGTTTCTCAAGATTTCTGTTCACTGAAATTCCCAGCTTGTTCTGCTAAATTATTCCTCGTTCATAAATGCTGCATGGAGTTCCTCATTCTGCTTCACTGGTGACAACATCTGAGCAGCAAATGTGTTTACCAGGCAGCAGCCTGTGCTGTTTTTCACTTAAGCTGAATTTTTGATCAGTTTTGAACACTTTTACAATAGGCAGGAGTGGAACTGTGCATCATAAAAAAGCCCACGATCCTTCTGTGCATAAAATCTGAGTGTGCCATACCACGATTTAAGTGCACTCAACAGGTGACTGTAGCCTACAGTGCCCTTGGCTGTTGTTAATCTGACTGTGAAACAGCTTTTTTTTTGCCTTTAAGAGAGGCAGCTTTTCCTTCACACACTTCAGCTGGGGAAGCAAGAAGTGGACGGGCCACAATATCTATTTAAAACAAGTATTTTTCTTGTCTAGGCAATAAATAACTTTCAAGGTTCAGTCTTTTTTCTTGTTTTTTTACCTATGTGTCTTAAAAGTGTGAGATTTCTACTGCATCCAGTCCAGTGGGATTCTAAGCAAGGCAAACACTAGATTTTATGTAGTGTAATCACGATTCATTTGCTGAGAGACAAGTTGAGAACAGGAGCAGGTAAATAAACACAATCCACTCTTCAATTAGAGGTGAAATGCCTTGGGAGAGCGGACCCAATGATTTTTTTTTTCTTCTTTTTTTTAACTAAAGATACTGCACTTGAGTTTTGCCTGTGACCCTGAGCTCTCATTTCTGTTGCCCTGCATTTTACAGCTTGTTTCCTTGTAATGTTTAATATACTGTGGAGGGTTTTGTCACAGTAGTGCTATAATTACCCAGAATTGGCTTTGCTGCTGCTGAATGACTGAGGGATGAATGAACAGCTGTCCTTCCCTCACAAGGCTCCAGAGTCCAGCAGGAAGGACCCAGGAGTGACCTTGTGCAGGACAGGTTGGTTGTGTCCAGGCTGAACAAGGGGGAGGGAGGGTAAAAATCCCTGTGCATGCCATGTCTGGAGTGAAGAGACACTTTGGTGAGCACTATATTTAAGTCCTATATTCACTATATTCAAGTCCTGGTTCTTTCTGAAGCACTAGTGTTACCTTATTGATTTTCCTTCTTGACAGGGAACTCTGAGTGAATTGCCTTGGTTAAGAAGCTCTGCTCTCAGCATCACAGATGGATGCTAAGCTGGGCTGTTGGTGCAATGGGGAAGGGAGCCAAAAAGCAAAGCCCAGGAGTCTTGCTTCATTAAAGAGAGAATTTCCTCACCTCCTTACACCACTCTTGGTCACACCCCAAGGCTGACCACGGCCGTGGAGTCCCATGGTCACCTCCCAGTGACCCCCTTGTGTAAAATACATCCATAGCCTTGGGAGTGGGGGTCCTGCTGACTGCCCTCAGCAGCACCTACCTGCTCCTTAACACATCTTCCTGCTGAAATGAGGCTTTTCAGGTAAAATGGAGCAGCCTCACCCACCCCAGAGCAGTCTGCATCCTCAGATTGCCTCACTCTCCAAAGAATTTGAATCTCCTTAAGCAGGAAGGAAACTGGATTTGATCTCCCTCAGCAATGGAGCATGCCCTAATTATTGAAGTATATACATGGGGGAGACATCTCACTATGGTGCTGCACATGCTTTATGCTGGAAGAAGTTGTATTTGGAGACAAGTAAGTCTGTTCCTAGATCAAGCACAAAAAAATATTTTTTATTTGTATAATATTTTTGAAGTCTTTCACCTTTTTGTTCATGAATAAAAATATCCAGAGCTGAATAGCTGGGCAGCCTTCTGCTGTTAACACCAGAGATGTGTCCACATTGTCAGAAGGTGAGGAGAAGGAAAAACTGAAGTGACCTGCAAATACAGATGATTTTTAGCAGTAGGTGAAGCCCATCACTTTTTTCTTAGTCCTCTGAAGTATTTTGTAGGTGCTCTCCACAAGAGGAGTTCTGTTGACTCTCCTGGACAATCTTTGTTCAATCAACTCTGCATCTGGTCAGCTGGAATTCAGAATCCAGCTCATTAGAGTGCAAAGATTTACAGGACATGCTCTTCTGGGGGGTTTCTCTGTCACAGTGAGATCACTTTTGCCCTGGAATTTGTCAGGCTCAGGCAGATGCTCTGTGGCTGCCCTGCTGTGGTGCTGGGGGCTGTGGCATTGATCCCTTCCCCTGCCACACACTTGCTTTGATAGTTGTACCTTGCTTTCTCCTTTTCTATGTCCTGAAACCAATGGATTCTCCCAGGGCTACCTAGCTAATTTGCCACTGTTTTTTACATTTCTATTGCACTGAGAAACCAGAAGCATATCCTGAATTACTCTGACTGCAGTAGATGACACTCAGCAGACTCATGGATGGGTCTAATTCATTTGGGCTCTAATTTGCAGATGCTCTGTGTCCTACTAGAAGCCAGATGTCATTTACTATTTTTTTTCCCTGCTGTGCTGCCCAAGAAGTGAGTGATTTCATTCTAAAACTGTATTCCCTTAGCTTTCCATTTCCCCCTGTGTGAACAGCAGCAGCCTGTGCTGAGGGAAGGCTGCACAGCTCATCCCAGCAGCAAGGAATGGAATGGCACAGGGAGGCTGCAGCATGCCCAGAGCATCTCTGTCCTCTGAGCTGCTCTGCAACATGGGACCCACCATGGCATGGCCACCAGGTCCTCAACACAAGGGTATTCCCAAAAGCCATGCATGGGTCTGTGTCCTTCCAGCTTCCCAATCACACAGCTGTTGAGCACCAGTATGTCCTGTGCTGTCCTGGGCTGGGCTCAGGTTCATTATCAGCAGCAGCTGGGAGGGGAATCAACAACTGAACCTGCCAATGGGCTGTTTGATACCCTATGGCTGCCATGTCCCTACATATGGGGAGAGCTGGGCCAGGGTGGGGAGTCTGTGGTTTGAGGTGTGGTTTCAGGGAAGCTGGTGGATTAGGCACAGGCAGAGAATTCCTGGTGTCTCTCACTTGGTCTCTCATTTCATTAATACTGTAATTAATGCTGGGGTTTTCTTCTGTCTTGGTGGTGTTTAATTAAACTGTCCTTCTCTCAGCTGCTGAGGTCTCACCTTTTTTTCTTCCTCCCCATTCTCATTCCCACCCCTCTGATGGTGGGGAGAGGAAGAGGTGGGTGAGCAGCTGCCAGCAGAGGTGAAACCACCCCAGGCCCCCTGAAGGAAGCTCATTTAGTCTTCAGGAACAGGTAGCTCCTGCTTAGCCTGGAGACTTTGCTGTAGAAATGCTCATGGCTTTGACACCTGCTGAGCCCATGTTGGCTCAAGCACGTTTCTGGTGTAGGATGCTATCATCTAGCCCTGGGCAGTGGGCAGCTTAAGGCAAATCTTGAGCCAAGCTCTCATTAATGCTGCTTCAACAGTTTGGGGTATTCCTGCTCCCAAACCAGGGCAAAATATCATAGAATCATAGATTATTAGGGGTTGGAAGGGACCTAGAAAGATCATCTAGTGCAACCCCCTTGCCAGAGCAGGGTCACCTAGACTAAAATATCCCCATTTCTACTTCACCTACATGTGCTTAATGAAGCACTAAAGCATGGTTCACCCTTGTGCTTTTCAGGGATAATTCTGGAGGCTGTAGATCTAGGAAAAGAAGTCAAACTTTGTATTTTATGTCACAGCTGCAATTTTACAAAAGACAGCAGTTAAAAGGAAATGGAAGAAGGTGATAATGTTAGAGCAAAGAAATAGGCTCCCCAGAACAGAAATGATCTCCTTGAATTCTACCAGATACATCCCTAGAGGAATGCTTTAAAAAGATCCCTCCAAGTGTGCTGTGTCTTGACATAAAAAGCAGATTTCACAGGTCCCAGGGCTACATGTTTTTGTTAACCCCGAGGGTGCACCATATGGGTGTGAATCAAGGCACTTGCCATAGATTCATAGATATTATACCCAGCTTTTGCTTGCAAATCTACACTAGATTATCTCCACCATCATCAAAAACTGGGTTTAGCTACAGGGAAAACAGATACATTAAATCATTTGGTAATTGTTTGATTTAGGTGTTGGGTTTTTTTTAAGCTAGTTTAATGTGATCTCAAGGTTGATAAGTTGATAGTAGATAAGACTGGACATTTTCTATGTAGCTCCCATTAACTTTGCTCTCACCAGGATCAAATCTTACACCGGGGGAGTTTGTTGGGGAAAAACACGAGTGAATGTAAGTAAATTTCTTTTCATGACAGAGAAAAAAAAAATTGTTTGGATTTTCCCCACAGCTTTCAATGAAAACAAAGGTTTTCCAGAATTTCTCATGAACCTTGCTCCTGTTTTCCAAGCAAAGTGTTGCTGCTTCATGGAGCACAGGATTTAGTCATGGGATGCCATGTCAGGAGGTGGGTGGGTGGTGCCAGTGCAGTCCTTTGATGTGCAAAATTTCCTGTGGTTCTTGGCACAACAAATGATCTTACCTAAGAACAGGGGAGGGAAAAAAATTGACACTGAGATCAAACTGTAGATGGTGAATCTGGACAGATTCCCCTTTGAGATAAATGTCTCAACATGCCATGGGGCTCGCTGCCACCTTCCACTAGGCTGAAATTGTCAGGGGGTGTTTCAGAAACTACAAAGGGGTCTAAATGAGATGGAAGGCACTCTGGTAAATCTGGGTGCTTGTGTAAATCTGGATCCTTCCTGCTGTCCTGGGGATAGAGAGGGTGAAAAAGGGTCTGGTTTTGTTTCTTGAACAGATTTTATCTTCCCGGTCTGTCGGGAATTGAAGGTTATCTGTAGTTGGCATGTGGTGGAAGGAGTTACTGCTGATGTGCAAATAAAGGTGGTGCTGACATCAGAGCTGTCACACAGCAGTCAAATGAGCTCTGGACATGAACATTCACACAGCACTGGCAACATTTTGATCTGAGAGTTGTTCTATTGTTTATTCATGTGCTTCGTGCTCCCCTGGACTAGGGCTGTGTTTTGTAGAAAGCTGCCTTGCTCTATAGCAGCTGGTGATGAGAAACAATGTCTCTCTTTGCTTTAGAAAGAATTCTAGTAATTTAGAATTCTTTTACTTGTATTATTACTTTTTAAGTGAAAATTTCCCACCTTTTTCCCATCCTCTTTGTGCTGCCCGGGTTTGTTTATAGAACCACAGAATGGTTTGGGTGGGAAGGGATTTTTCAAGGTCATCTAGTCCACACACAAACCCCCTGCAGGAGCAGGGACATCTGCAACAAGATCAGGTTGCTCAGAGCCCTGGCCAACCTCACCTGGGATGGTGCCAGGGATGGGACTTCTACCACCTCTCAGGGAAACCTGGGCCAGGGTTTGACCACGCTCAGTGTAAAAAATTTCTTCCTTCTCTCTAATCTAAATCTCCCCTCTTTTAATTTAAAAACCACCACCCCTTGTCCTGTCCCAACAGGCCCTGCTCAAAAGTCCGCCCCTTCTTCCTGACAGGCCCCTGTAAGCACTGAGAGGCTGCAAGGTTTCTCCAGAGACCTTCTCCTCTGCAGGCTGAACCCCTCCCAGCTCTCCCAGCAGAAGGTTCCAGCCCTCCCAGCATTGCTGGGGCTCCTCTGGCCCCTCTCCAGCAGCTCCCTGGCTCTGCTGTGCTGAGGATCCAGAGCTGGGCCCAGCCCTGCAGGGGGGTCTCTCCAGAGCAGAGCAGAGGGGCAGGATCCCCTCCCTCCACCTGCTGCCCACACTGCTGAGGCTGTGAGCACAGGCTGCCAGCTCCTGCCCAGCACCCCCGAGGTGCATAAACTGGTGCTACTGGGAGCTGAAGTCGTGCTTTCAGTGCTCTGAAACCTCCTCCACAGACAACAACCGACTCGCAGCTGCGGCAGCGAGAGGGACTGAGGAAGCCGAGGGCAGATAAAACTCTGCCCTGTGCTTCGGCCAACGCGCCTGGGGATTAACGTGGCGAAGGCTCTGAAGCTGCTGGCTGGAGAGGAGCCCGCATTTGTGCTGACTTGTGAAGTTGCTCCAGCCCGAGAGCCGCGCTGGGACGCGGGTTGGGCGGGCGGAGCTGCTGCCGCAGCCCGCGGGCCCGGGGAGGGCGCTGGGGCCGCGCACAGGCTGCCAGCGAGGCCGGTCTTGGGCTCCGCGGTGTGCTGTGATCGGGGGGGGGAAAAGGGATGCCTGCTGCTCTGCCACCCCTGAGATGGAGAAAGGAGATGAAACGGATGCTAATCACCGCGCCATGGGACTGGGGCTGGGGGAGAGGGCTGAGCTTTTTGAGCGTGCACAGAAACACGGGCAGAAAAGGCACCGTTAGAGATTCTCAACCTCTGCTACCAACAAAGAATATTTGCCTTTGCTGCTGCTTCCACAAAAAGCTATCCTCGTTTTTTCATGATGAAGACATATCCTTTACAGAGCTCTGTGAGGATGCAATATTATAGGGTGGAATAAGCCACGCTGTGCAAGTCCCTGTTTCTCTCTCTATTGGCAATAAGGGAACTGAGATAATTAGTGGAGCTTAACATCTACCTTCTAGATGGTGAGAAGTGGGATAAAGGATACCCAAGGCACAGAAATCATTCCAGATAGACCAATGGCAGCTACTAGATTGCCAAGGCCCTGTGCTGACTATCATTAAACCACCTGCCCCCATCATCACACCCTCCAATATTTTACCAATGTGGAGCACAGCCCTTTTAAAATGAATCAGCTCAGTGTGTCTCATGGGCAGGAGCTGGAGAAAAGGCCTGAAGGTCTGGAATGCTCTCTCACAGAATGACTTACTGCTTCAAAATTAGTAAAATCTTGGGATGTGATCTTTGCCACAGACAGAAAGCAGAGCAAGGGTTTTCAATTCAGTCCATGGTGTCTGTGAAACCCAGAGAACCAGGGGTCACCACGGGTCTGTTTTTCAGCCTATTACCCACAGTGTTTCTTCTCAACAGTCATTTATCTGTGTCTGGATTCTCAGGTGGCTGGCAGCTTGTAAGGGAATCTGGGTCCTGTGCCAGCCTATGCAGGAGTTAAGATCCACATAGCTGGTGGCTTTCAGATAGCAACAAATGTCATCTGTGGACCCAACTGCCTCGACAGATGCACATTCCTGTCAGTCAGCTTTGGGTCACATCCACACTTAGCTTGCAATAGTGCCTAATGCTGATGGCCCTGGACACACAGCTATGTGACCTTCTGGTCACTTGTGTGGACCAAGTCATCCTGGCATCTGTGAAGCTCAGTCATGATGAAGCAGCCGTCCCAGTCACTGATCTGCTGTGACACTTAATCCTGCATTTGTTTCTTGCTTACTTCCAGCAGCCAAACTGAGCATTCCGAGCCCCCCTCCCATGCCTGTGGTGCTGGAATCTGGAGCTGCATTTCAGCAGATGGCATTGCCTTCTCCCAGCTAACTGCTGGGCAAAGTCCAGCACTGCAGTAAGCTCACACCACCAGTGTGACGTGTTCTCCCCAAAGATGTGTTGGAGAGCCATGTCCTGGTCACTGAATGGTTTGGGTTGGAAGGGACCTTAAAGATCCCCCAGTTCAAACTACAACATGAGCTGCACCAGGACACACCTCCTGGACACTGGCATACAGGGCAAGGAGGATAGTTTTGGATATTGATATTGTGGATTTTCATGACTGAAATCTAATTTTTCATGTTAATTCTTGTTGGCTTTTACAAAAAGCCTTAATATTTCTACCCTCTTTCAGGGGAACTGCTGATCATATAGGAAACTCTGATAGCACCAAGCTCTTGATAGTTATTTTCCTCAGGCGTTCCACTGTCTACTCCCCTCCTCAGTTCTTACCAGATGGAGCCACTTGGGTGAAGGGGTTTGATCAAGATCATGCAGCAAATTAATAGGCAACAACAAAACAAACAAACCCACAAAACCAACCACCAGAAACAGAACACAAATAAAGTGCCAGCAAAATATCCTTCATGGAGTTGATGTTAAAACCAGGAGACATCAGCATGCTAATGGAGTTCCTCGTCCCCAGTGTTCCAAAGGAGGGTGCAGGATGAATCCCAAAGGTAGGACTCTTCCCTTGTTCATTCAGAGCAGCTTAACTTCAATGACAAGGAACAAAAACCTTTGTGGTTCTACCCCTTTTACAGTACCTTCTTGTTCAATTCTTCTCCTAAGATGTGGGTAGCAGGGTTATTGATGTATTGGAAACAAGAGAAATCCAACTCAAGCAGATTACAGAACCTGACTATTCAAGATATCAGATTTTATATATATATATACACACACACACATATATATTTCATTCAAATATCACTGAAATAAAGTTGTCCAAAGTCTGAAGTGTGTAGTAGGGCCTGAGAGAGCTGAGAAAGCTCAAAAAAAAAGATGGACAGATATGATTTTTTTTTTTTTTAACTATCACAGCTCTAGTGAAACAAATCAAACATAGCTTTAAAACTTCCCTGCTTGAACTTCTCCTCTTCCCCCTCCTGGTCCCTGGGGTTTCTGTTTTAGAGCTCTTCAACTGATTTGTTGAGGCAGATCAAAGTATAAAGTATTTCTCAGCTGGTCTTATTTCTCTCACTGGCTAGTGGATGCAGGAGACAGGCAGCTCATTACAAGGGGGAGAAGGCTTCTGTGAAGCCAACTTTGTTACAGCTGGTAGGAAAACCACAGTGCTGCTGGAGCCATCATTCAGTCTCACCATCACAGAATTAAATTATCTGAGAATGAATAAATAATGCTTCATTAGGGTATGAGGCTGAGGATTACCTCGATGTTAAATGGATCTGAACTGTGCTGTTTCTGGCTGGTGCTGTGAAGCCTTTGAAGTGCATCTCGTGTTTGTCCAATTTCAAGGATGTTTTTCCCCTGTGCTTGTTGCTCCCCTTCCATCTTCAACAGTGCTCCAGTGAACAGAGAGGCCAGGGAGGGGATTATGCACTTATACAGCTTGTGAGCTTTCTTCAGGTGCTGACCATCTTTTGTAAGTCACCAGAAAGTGTTTGGCCTGGCTCAGTCTTCAAGGTGTATGCTTATGGTTATCTGAACCCAGCTGGGGCACCTTATTCTTGCCAAGAGTGCAGCACAGAGGCACTAGTATAAAGCAGAGAGCTCAGAAGCAGCCACAGACCCAGCCTGGGGGCTGTCAACCAGTTGGAGAGCAGCTCAGGAGGCTGTGTCTTGCTGCAGACCATGTGAGTGGGCTCTTCACAAGTTGTTGTCTGCCAAGGGACAGGTTGTGCTTTCTGCCTTTGTCCCCTGCCCCTGTCCTTCCCCCAGCAATCCCCAAACCATGGGAAAAACCCACCCCAAACATTTTAACCAGGGTCAATGTCATGGTGAGCTCACAGCTGTACAGACTTTATGGGTAAGGTGGCTGGAATGATGGCTCCATGCAGCAGCAGAGATGGTTTGTGAAATGATCTGAAAGAGTTTTAATCTCAAAAAAAGTGGCAAGAAGAAAGAGGAAGGCAATGACCCCACTAAGGCAGTGGCAGGGATAGGAACTGATTTCAGGTCTCCCATAGAACCATGCCTGGTTCTGAGGTGTACATGGATTTCCAGAGTTTAATAAATGTACCATAAAACAGGGCAAATTTTGTCCAGGTTCTTGCAAAGCCTGTGTCTTGTAAGCCCAGTTGAACTGTACTAGGTGCTTTGGGGAGGAAGGACCAACTGAAATGTGACAAGAACAACTGAAAACCACCAGGTTCCCTCCCCACCCTGCCTCAGCAGGCCTTCTGGGAAATTAAATTTCCCTGACAAGCAAGGTTTGAAGAACACAAAGCACATGAAGTCTCCTGGGGAGGCTGCATTTGGAAATCATGTCCTCAGTTTGCTGTAGCTGAACAGTGTGATGTGGGCTGGTTGGGACTGCCTGCAGGCTAAAGGCACATGCTTTGGTAGTTTATTCACAGTTTATTCAGCTCACCTTCCCATGATGCTCCCACATAGGCATGTGTACAAGGGTCTCTGTGGGGCCAGTGACCAAAGTCAGTGTCCTTGTGGATAAATTAAAGCATGTGGCACAGCAAAGCAGAAATAAAAGCATCATGCAGCTCAGTGGCTTTGTTTTAGTTTTGTTTTGTGGAAACACAAACCTAACAATGATCACAGCAGAAATCCAGCTGGAAAGGGACCTTCTGTGTCAAGGAATCCTGTCCAAATCACTGTCACCCTGTTGCTTTCATCCATGGATAGCTGTAAAACCATAGAGACAGTTTAGTCTCCCTGCTGCTGAGTGCATGGTTTGGAGCTGTGCCCACCCAGTGCTTGGAGACCTCCCCTCCTCCTGGAGATAGTAAATAGCCTGCAGTTGGGATGGACTTGGCCACACAGAAAGTGTCTGGGCAGGGATTTTTGTAGGGTGGCTGCTGGAGAAGATGGACAATTATGTCAGGGATATATATGCTGAATGAACAAACACATTGCTGTTCCTGGAACTGTTCTCATGACTGTGACTAATGAAAAAGTGGTGTATGATGCTTTTTGTGAGTAATATTTATTATTTGCTAGTGATGTTATGAAGTTCCTTCCCCCTTGCTGGCTTTCCATAACACTCCATGGGATTTTGGTTTGTTTGCATCTGTTTTTAACCTTTGGAATGATGGATATCTTCATTTTTTCACTATAGGGAATGGCCAAAGCAGAAGCAGAGCTTTTACTGTTAAGCATATAGAGTTTTGAATCACCTGGTTCTTTTTACTTCCTGATTGCAGAGGTGTGACCAAAATTTCAGGTGGGTTTAAGAAGTCAAAGTGTTTTTTCTCTGTGGGGTTTTACTTTTATATAGACAACAGGTAGTTGTGGTTAGCACAAAGAGGATTCTCCTATACATCAGAAGCAATTTGAGGAGTCACCCTGCTACAAATTTGGATGAAGCTAATATTGAGGAACTTGGTGTTTTTTTCAGATGTATTTGAAAGCACTCTGGAAGTGGGAATTGCCAGGTTACCCAAGGTAATACTGAACTTCTGCTGGGCAGGAGCCTCAAGTCTATCTAGTCAAGGATTTCCTAACAGGCTGTTCTCTTTAAAAAGTACCAATTCATGTGAGGTTGAATTAAGTTCTACTTGGAAAATAAATAAAACAAGTAAAAATCATAAACCAAACACCCCACACACCCTTCAAAACCTGAACAGAGGCCTGTGAAAACAGGGGAGTAAAGAACACACTTTGATTTTTGTCTTCAGACACGAACATTTGGCATAGAATTCTCCAACTGTGGGTTATAATAGAGGAAGTTAGAATCATTATGTTGTACTTTGCTATTTTGAACTGAATAGTTTGGTCTGGACCTCCTAAGAGAGGGTGGTTTGGGGTTTTTTGGTCATTCTTTGCTTTATGGTTTTGTTGGGTTTTTTTTGCTTCTCATGTTGGGTGCTTTTCTGTTTTATAATTTAAATCAGGGTGGTTTTGTGGAGCACAGGCTATGGAGAGATTCTGCAGTTCCTTGTATGAAGCTGAACTGTATTTCTGCCTGGGTAAGAGGGACATCCAAAAGAGGACATCACCAAAATGAAGGGTCTACAGCTGGGTCTTCTCTGGGGTAATATTTTCTTCACATAGGAGATGTAATGGAGGTGAAGCAGGGACAGACATTGTCCCTGGGGGAGGGAAGAAAGAGTTGAGAAGGGGAATCATGTAGCTGTGCAGGGCATGATTGTCCCTCAATCTCCTCCTTTCATCAGGAACTCTGCACCTGGATGATGTAATTTAAGGTCAAACTCTTCTGATTGTGGTGATTTGTGCAAAAATTCAGCTTTTATTTTCTTCACAAGGCTACGTGGTGTCCTCTTGGTTGCACCTTTGCATGCCAGGTGACAACCAGGCCTACTTGTCATACATCTGTCCTATGAACATTCTTGTTTGTTGTAAATCATCTGTGTTATGACCTTAGGTGTTCTATATAGTACTCATAAAGCAGAAAATTATAATCTGTTTCTCATCCAACTGTCTGCCTTGTAGAAAATGAGTGTGTCTGTAATTGGGCATGAAGAATTTTAAATTGGGCCATCAAACAGACTGCATCTGTTGTTTTCATTATTATTCATTACACATCACAGCCACTGATATTGTTTTCATTAATTTTTCTATTAACTTTCCCCATCAATGTGATTAAAGATTCATTAATCTGAAGCAGAGTTAAACAACCTGCCACCACCCCCCAAACCTGCAAGCAGATGAAAACCCTCCTGCAGATAATGTTGGGCAAACCCCAATTCAGCCTCAAAGATGAGATCTCTGGAAACAGGTATGTTAGCAAAGGATTAGCTGCTCAATGGGCAAGTCAAACAAGACATGATCAGGGTCAACTTTCCACCTCCTCTTTGGTTCACTCCTCCCTTCTGCAATTTCACAAGCTTTGAGATGGGAGTTTAACTTAGTACCAATTATCTTGTACCAATTATCTATGTATTTAATTTGGCCAAGTAATTGGCAGACATCTCCAACTTGGCTAATGTTTTATATGCTGTGTATTTAATGTAGCTGAAGGATTTTTTAATTCCCTTTTGTTATGGTCTTTTAAGAAACATACATGAGCTCTCCTGCCTCATCTTTTTTTCTGGCTGTTACAAGCAATGCTGCTTTTAAGTTTAGAAAGTACTGTTTCTAGCAGCTTATAAATAGTAAGAAATCAATGAAAACAGAAGTTAGAACTTCTAGATGTGGTGTGTTCATTTTCATTTGGCCAATGTAAATCTTGGGAACCCATTGGCATAGCTCCAATATTTTCTTATCTAAAAAAACCCAAGCATGACTTTTTTTTTTTTGCTCAGCATCAGCTCATGTTTCAACTTGCCTTTCCCAGCATCTTCCAGCTTAGTACTGTTAGGGCATTTCTGAAAGGATGCAGATGTGCTAATTAGTGACCTTTGAGGGTCTTCAGCTGCTTGCTGGGCTCTTCTGTGCCTCAAGAAGTGTCTGCCCATCTCTGCTCTGGTTCATGTTCACTCAGCAGCAAAGCTGACAAGGGTAACCTCCCCTGTATGAAGCAGTTTTCTTCACAGTAACCAGTATTTAGGTTTAGTGCTTGGGCTCACCCTGGAAAACCAACATTACTTCACCTGGTCTTGTGAAATATTCAACCTTGTGAAATTTAATCAGGGGCCAGTTTCTTGGGGTGGGAAGAGCTAAAGAAACTGCTGTCTATAGAATTTGGGCAGGGATGCTTAAGATGTTTGGCCCAAAGGCTGCTGGCAGTGCTCTGGCTGTTTTCTGTGCTGTCCCAAAACAAGGATGGGTTCATTGACTTCATCCTGTACAGAACATGGGGTCTGTAGGTGGGTTGTCTTTTTGCCTGAGAGTGCACAATGCTTCCTGCTGTTTATTTCTCCTGGGAAGCATGAGAAAAGAGGTGGTAGACAATGCATCAACCTGAGATGGCAACGTGGTGGGGAATAGGGAATTTTTCTTAGAGCCATAGCTGTGTCAGAAAGCCAAAGGGGAGAAACAGCCTCCAGGTTGTACTGAGTGGGTGGATTAGTCCATCTAGCTGTGCAGGTCCCACACAGGTTTGGGGAGAAGTCTCTGTCATCTCCTTGGAGAGCCTTTCAGCTTCCAGAGTTAGTAATTCAAAAAGACACTATTTAATTAAGGCATCAGGAGGAGGTAAGTGAGGGAACTTGGTGTTTCTTGCACTTTTTTGTCCCCAGGTGTGTTTTATTGTTCCTGCTTAATTTGGAAAAGGAAAAAAAAAAAGCTGTTGTCCTCTGGACATGGCTATTTAGGGCCATCTTCTGGTCAGGTAATAAATGAAATTCCTTACGGAATGCTAATGCAGCTTCATGACTGGCTGGGCAGTAACTGAGCAGTAAACACCTTTACACAGATAAATAAATGAGACCAATGCTTTCTCCATGCTCTTTCCTCTTAATGGAGGATATCTATGATGGTGGTGACAAGTTCTGTGTGGGGAAAATTCTTTAGGGAAGTGTTTTTTAGAGAAGCAGCACTTCTGATGTTTTGGGCATATTGCTGTGTGGAAATCAAATAAATCAGGCCATACAAAAGAGACCTTCAGCACTAGTGAAATATTCTGAGTCTTGCATATTTGAAATGCTGTTAGAATCAATAGTTCTACGTTGACTGAGTTTATTTTCTGTTCATGTTGTATATTTTAAAAATACTGCTCTTTTCTTTAGGCCATAATCTTACACATTTAATTGAGGTCCACAGTTGCATTTTTATATAAATGCATTTTTCAATCCAACTTTTGGAGAAAAAGCATGACATACTTGTGCTGGGAGTACTTAGCTGCAATTTATTTAGTCTACTTGAAAGTTAAGCACAGCAGACTTGGAGGCAAGATAAATAGTGTTATCTGAGTTTACACTGTGCTGACAATGATGGAGAAGAATTGTCTGGAAACTTCTTAATTTCACCTAAATTGAGTACTGGTGGAAAGGCTACGTAGGCTAACTCTGACCTAGTGGAAATGCCAGACAAACTGGGTTTTTTTTAACATGTATATTCAAGGTTTGATTTGGCTTAATGTCAGTGGGTACATTTGGCACAGAAGCAGAACACTTTAAAGTGATGTGCTATTAAACTGGAAAAAAACAACAGTTTAGGATGGAATGGGAGAGATGAAATGCAAACAAAACTGTTTACAACTCTGAAAGAACATCTAGCACTTGGATGATGAAAAGTGAAATCACTAATTTGAGGAGGAAATATTTCAGTCAATAGAGATACTGGCTCCCCTGGAGACAAATTAGGAGGAGTTACCTGTATTGACCTGAAGAGATATCTCAATTTTCTTGATCTTTGAGGAAAATGGAATATCAAAGTCATGTGTCCAACTGTGACCATTTTAAGATCATTTTCCCAGAAATTGTGCTGTCTGGACCATTTATTTGTCTTATTCTGCCTGTATTCTAACTATGTAAATGCTGTGGCTGCCTTGGAGTTTAACACAGAGCCGTGCAGGGAAGGAGTCCATCTTCTGGAGGAAAGAGGCAAGGAGGGCAGCCCAGCCCATCACAGACTGGTAGGGGTTGGAAGGGACCTCTGGAGACCACCTAGTCCTCCCTCTGTGCTAGAGCAGGGTGCTCAGAGCAGGTAGCTGTCTGTGAGAGGCATGGCAATGAAGGCTGCAGTCTATGGTGCCACCTGGAAGCTCATGCTGAGTAGAGATGATGTTGCCTTCAAATGAAAGGGTTTTGAAGTTGCTGTGCAATTGTTGGTGTGCAGAAGTTTGCTTGGATTGGTTGCTTTTCTGCCTGGAGCTGCAAGTGGAATGAGACATTGCAGTGGTTTAACAGATAGTGAGTGGAAAATGCTTCATCTTTTATGTCCATGCAGTCAGCTCTGCTCTCCCATGCTTATCCACCCCATTTCTTAGGGTGTTAGCAATCCAATTCCTAAACAATTATGTAACTTTTAAGTGCAGCATAAATTATCTCTTCTCCAGCTTATAAGGAAGAGCACAAAAGGCCTCATGAGTTCACTAAGATTGGTTTTAAAATTTTATCAATTGCAAACAAATTGATGAAACAGTTTATCCAACTCATTAAGTGAACTGACCCCTGAAGGTTAATATAGAATTTCTCTAAGTACCTGAGCAATGAAGGAGGGAGAAAAACATCATAGTGACTGTGGCACAGGCAACATCTCATGGCCTCTGTGCAGAAAGGGCAGGGGGGTGAGATTCAGTGCAGTGACTTGTGTTTTTCCAATGCTTCCTGAGTAACAGAAGAGCCTGTGCTCTAAAATGTACCCTGGGTAGTCAGCACCTTCTCTCACCTATTCCTCAAAGAGCCACAGTCTGAAACCTAGGGAGTGAAGCTCATCACAGGGAAATGTAATGATGTCTTTCAGCATTCATCTCCTCCCAGCTACACTGGTTTCAGTGATGCAACTTATCTGCTTTAAATTGATTTACCTGAATAAGAGGAATAGTAAGCCAATGTACCAAAGGCATGTGGAACATGGTGGCTATTTCATGACATGCCCAACAAAACATTCTATGCAAAATATCTCATTTTATTTGAAGTTCTGACTCATCTGACATAACAATGATCGTCTACCAGTCACCTGGGAGCACTGTTGGTGGAGAGAAGGTCCCACTTGTTCCTCTAGCACTGGTCTCCCTAAAAACACTCTTGGAAATTGATAAAATCACAGCATGGTAGGGGTTGGAAGGAACTGCTGCAGATCATCTTGTCCATCCCCTTGCTCTGGCAGGATCACCCAGAGCAGGGTGCCCAGGATCACACTGTCCAGGTGGGTTTGGAATCTCTCCAGAGCAGGACACTCCACAACCTCTCTGGGCAGCCTGGGCCAGGGCTCCATCACCCTCCCAGCAAAGAATTTTTTCCTCATGTTCAGACAGAGCATCCTGGGTTCCAGTTTGTCCTTGTTCCCCTTGTCCTGTTGCATTCTGTTGCAAGAACATCCCTTGACCTGCTGGAGAAAACATTGGAGAAAGGAAGCAGAACTGTTCAGATGCAGCCTTTGCTTCAAGGGTTGTGCTTCATTTCTGTTAGCAGAGAACAGGGGGTGGTGTGGGAGCAGTGGGGAGCAGCCAGGAGCAGGATGGATGCAGTAACTCCAGCTGTTTGAAGAATTCCTGCCATGAAGCATATAGCTGAATCTGCAGATAGGCTCTGTAAAGTGCACTTCATGTTGATCTCTGTTCCATCTCAGCTGGTGTTCAATCCTGACCACAGGCTGTTCCTGCAGAAGCTCTGGTTCTTTTCCCAGACAGCACCCTTAGGACTGTATAAAGAGCAGCAACAGGAAAAAAAAAAGAATATTGAGAACATCATCATTCTCTAAGTTTCTGTTGTCATAGAACTTGGAGAGACAGGACATGGACTCAAAAAATGTCTTTGATTATTAGTTCTTGTGATTTTTGTTTGCTCTGTTGGAAAGGAGCTGAGGTGCTGAATGAAACATGCATTTAGGAGGATGGTGTTTCCTGGAGTCCATGGAACACATGCTACTGCATGATGAATTGGTATAATATGTCTTCAGTGTTCATGAGCTAGAAATACTCATTCCAAGCTTACATAAACAAAATTGGAGGTAGTTTAGAACTAAAGTTAATTCCTAGGTGAAATCTTGCAGGAAAAATTTTGAATGGCTTTTTTTTTTTTTTTTTTTTTTTTTAACCATGGGAATCTGTTTTTTTTTTCCTTCTTGTTTTAGAAATTTAGCTT
>JAOEGS010011210.1:32882-50471 GCA_025447755.1 Corythornis vintsioides | reverse complement strand
TTGAATGGCTTTTTTTTTTTTTTTTTTTTTTTTAAACCATGGGAATCTGTTCTTTTTTTCCTCCTGGATTTAGAAATATAGCAGTGTTCTCTTCCATGAAAAATTCAAATGGATAAAATACTTGCTAATGCATCTACCTGATTATGATTCCAAATGTGGCAACTGTAGTTTAAGCCATTCTGTGATGATGGCTAATATTGCTGACAATTGGATTGGAAATATTTCTTTCTGCTTTCAAAGGATTTAGGTAAGGCTTAAAATGCTGAGAAAGCCAACAAATCTGTTCCTGAAGAAGTTATTTTTTTTAACTTAATGGCACTGAGAAAGTGTGAAGGAGCTGCTCTGTGTGATGTGGGACCAGCCCTGCTCATGGGCACCTCACACTCTGCAATTCCACCAGAGAATCTTTGGTTGGAAGACAAGATCAAGTCCAGCTGTTAACCCAGCCCTGCCAGGTCACCACTGAAGTGTGTCCCATCTCCACGGATTTTAGATTTCCTCCAGGGATGGGGATTCCACCAGTGCCCTGGGCAGCCTGGGCCAGGCATTGACAACCCTTCTGGAGGAGAAATTTTCCTTAATATCCAACCTGAGCTTCCTCTGGTACAACTCAAGGCTGTTTCCTCTTGCCCTGTTACTCATGTGCTGCAGCCATTGCTGGGTGGCAATTGGACTCTGCTGGGGCACTGTATGATTTTAAGTGGTTCTGCATGGATTTCCCTCTGCACTCTAGAAAAAAAAAGAGCACTCTGCTGCAAGCTCAGGAAAGCTGGGTCCTTTCAATGCTGGCTGCAAGCACAAGCATTCTTGTGCCTCCTGCTCTGAAGAAAGCCTGGAGTTGTTTGGTTACTTCATTGTTCTGCTGTGAAATGAAAGATAGAGAACTGTTTTCTGTTTAAAAGGGCAACATCCTTCATAGGCTTTTTGTTTGCTTTTCAAAGACTGGGTCTCATCTGTCTTCACCCTGATACCTCAGGATAGGAAGTGCAGCTCAGCAAGTTCCTAGCAGAGGGGAAAAAAAGGGCTGCCCCTTCTTGGCTGTAATTGTCTGCAAATGGCACATCCTATTTGACACCAGCTGAAACTCTTGGGTCTTTTTTTGTCTTGCAGTTATTCCCCGGGAGGGAATCCTTCTTCCCACACATTTATGTCTTGATTGGTAGTGGGAGAGGTTGGTTCCTTGAGAGCAAATGAGGGTAAGAATGCAATTATTACTAAACAAGGCCCAACACCTTCCCTTGCAGGCCTTTTGATGGGAGTCCTTCCTCCCCGTGTTCAATTCCTACACTTGACCACGTTAATTGGTTTGGGTTTGTTGGGTTTTCTTAACCTGGTGACTGATTTATTGGCATCACAATCAAATAATCATCTGGAGAATCTTGTACTTCAGCAGAAACAGTATTTAATATGTCTGGTTTTGTTAGGCAAGACTGATGGCGTCAATGCTTGAG
This sequence comes from Corythornis vintsioides, assembly GCA_025447755.1. Classification (NCBI taxonomy): domain Eukaryota; kingdom Metazoa; phylum Chordata; class Aves; order Coraciiformes; family Alcedinidae; genus Corythornis; species Corythornis vintsioides. Next base: position 49,020 of record JAOEGS010011210.1, on the reverse strand, counting down.
TAAATCATTCAGGGTAGGACTGCAGCCAGTGTGCTTTCACAGAATGCTAGTGCCTCAATGAATGGATTTAAAAGCTTAAAATGAATGAAAAAAAAAAAAAAAAAAAAGAGAATAGCCTTGTGCTGCCAAAGAGGAAGAGGAGAACAACTCTGGGTACAAAAGGCTTTCTGCAAGCGAGTCTCCTCTGTCACCTCCAACCCAAACCTCGTGCTGGCTCCGTGCATAGGCTGGAATGCAATGGACAATGTGAAATTCCTGCCAAGAGCAGTGCCCAAGGAAGCACAGAAAACATGTGGGAGTGAGCAATGACAGCATTCTTGAAAATAAAATATTTAATGGGATAATATCCAACAAAACTAATGAAATCGGTCACACAGTTTAGCTAAATTAAGCTCTAGCATGGAATCAGTTGGAGCAATCTCTGTCTCCACTTATGTTGGGGGAGTCTAGGGAGACTAGGTGGTCAGAATAGTGGGTTGTTTGGGTTTCTTTTTATCTCCCTACCACAGACTGGGAAAAGTTACAAGAAGCTGAACTGGAATTACTCCATCACAATAATTCTAAAGGATGTTGCCACTTGGAACACATTAAAAAAAGAAAAAAGGGGAAAGTTTTGTTTTGTCTGGACAGAACTATGGAATGAAATCAGCATTTCTGTCCAGCTCCAGGCTAGCTGGATTTCTGCATATCCATGGAAGTGCACTGAGGTTCAGCTGTGGCTTTATGCATTCTTCACATACACAGGGGCTCCTTTCCTATGCCTCCTTATGTTGCATCTGTTATGATATAAACATCAGCCAAAGACAGATCTACACTCACTTTAATTTAGTTAATTAAAGTTAATTTGGATGGTCAAGCCCAGAAGATCCAAGCCATCAGAGTTTTGAAGCCACTGGATTGTATTCTGTCAGAACAGAACTCTCTTCTCATTATCATAGCAATGATGTATTTTTAAAAGCTGAAAAAATATGTATTTTTAAAACACTGGGAAAAAACAAGCCTGAAACACCTGAATTTTGTACCATCACTTCTGAGTTCATAGTCAAGATGCAGGAATTTCTTAATCACTTTTTTTTTTTGTCTTACTGAAACTAAATCCTCTCTTTTAAGGTAACCAAAGAGCAACACTTCAGAATTTCACCTTTTACTAAAAACATGAATAGTGATCATCTTTTGAGATCTCCTTGACTAAGAAACCAGGATCCCATATGTGGGATGGGGGTTGGCAGGGTTCAGTGTTTCCATGTACAGTAATCAATGCTGAACTGGGGTTCTTTGCAGCATCTCACTTCTGGAAATCCCATGGCTGCTACAACTCCAGCTATTGAACCAGCCTCTCCCTTATATTATGTGCTGAGTGTCTTTTTAATTAGGGAAAAAAATGCTTTTTCTTAGAAGCAAAAGGCTTCTTGTCATTAGCACTGTGTCTGTCTGGGCATTCAGTCCCAGATTAATTTAGAAGTTGAAGCAGAAGCAGTCTCATGAGTGAACTGAGGTTTTTTCCCCTGTCATCATGAAAGATCAGTGCTGTTCTGAAACACTTGCAGGAAGGTCCCACTTTGAAATCTCCTTTAATACCAGTGATTTCTAATGGGATGCTGAAATATGACAGCAGGAATGTGTGCAATGAGTTTCAAAGGTCTAATGATGGGCTAACATTTCTCTCGTGTTGCTAATCTCTTTTGCTGCTGGGAGGTTAGTTTTCAATATCTTGAAATAAAAGTTCATTCAACCTTTCAGGTCCCAGTACTATACAACTGGAACATAGGTTCTGCTTCTTCTTTTCCCTCTCTGGGTACCTGATGCTGGTTTTTCTGCTTTCCTTGCTGTTTTTCTGCTACCTTTGTTCCTCTGCTATCTCTTGCAAACTGCTGTGAATCCACCTTCCAGTTTCCATCTTGTTTTCACATTTTCCTTTTACTGCCCCTATTACTCCATGGTCCTATTTTTAATGGCAAAATCTACCCCAGCCCACAAACTCTTGCCCAATCTGAGCAACAGTAAAACACCCCTGAGCAGCATTTTGCTCAGGACCCACTGCAGCTCCAAATATTGCAGCAGTGAACCTAAGAAATCATAGAATGGTGGGGGTTGGAAGGGACATCTGGAGGTGGAAACCAAACCCCCTGCTAAATCAGGGTAATGCAGAGTAGGTTGCCCAGGACCACACTGTCCAGGTGGGTTTGGAATCTCTCCAGATGAGACTCCACAACCTCCCTGGGCCAGGCTCTGGTACCTTCACAGGAAAGATCTTTTTTCCTCCTGTTCAGACAGAACATCCTGGGTTCCAGTTTGTGCCTGTTGCCCCTTGTCCTGTCACTGGGTACCACTGAAAATTCTTGCTGTCTGGTGTGGCCTCTTCTCTCTGCTCATCTGACCATGCTTGTGCTTTCCTGCCTCCTGGGGAATTGGAATGGAGAGAGGTTAAACTGCAGCTGCTGTGGGATTATAGCCTGTCTTGGGGAAGATTGGCTCTGCAAACTGATATTATGCCATGATTAACATGACAGTGCTGGTGGGTCGAGGAGAGTAACAAGAGTGTGCTTTGCATTCAGCTCAGATTCTTCCACTTGTTCACCATTTAGATTTTTTTTTCTGCCACCTTGTCTTCAGAATGTGCAGTTTCATTTGTGTTGCTTGGCACAGATTAATGACACTGCAGATCTGAATGATTTTATTACCTCCCACTGTGTATTGATGCTAATGAATTATGTTATTTCCACACCATTATGTGTTATCATCCTTCAGTACAATGATGCACAATGTATTGGTGCTTGAAAGATGTCCTGTCACTTCTTACAACTTGAGCTGTACTTTATTTCCATGATCTTAAACCTTCCTTGATTTATATGGTACATATTTAAGTCCCTGAGTGACTGCCTAGGAACCCTTTCTTTTTTTGGGGAAAAAAAATCCAGATCATGAAACTTTTCAGACACTGATCAGAGCTCCCCAGAGTATTTCCATCAATTTGGTGATGAAGAAATGCACTGGTGCTCAGAAACAGCTTTTCAAACCATTTGGTAGATACATTTGGGGACTTGTGGTAGAGCTGGTGTGCAAGGGTATGTGCTTTAGTCACCATGAAGTCAACTGAATTATTCAGGTGAAAAACCTTAGAGGATCACCTAGAGATTTAAAAAACCTGAGAATTAATTAAGCTTCTTCATTTCAGGTGTGACCTTGTTTTTAATTTAGATGTCCTGTGCTTTTGCTTGTTGTTTATTGTGGATATGCTGACAGCTTTTTGCTTGTTCAGTGAACTGGAACTGAAGCTAAACATCAGTTATCTGGCACCTTTTGTCATGTATGACCTCCTAATACTGTCAACCACATTCTGTTTATGGGGTATTTATAACAAAAGACCTTTATTCTGTATTTACATGGATATGAAGAAACTGAATTAATCTATGGGTGTATAAAATCACTTAAGAGCTACCTTCATACTAGCCTGTAACAAAGAATGTGTTATTTTTACTGGGGAATGTGGGGAGAATAGTAAACAAACTACACTGCTGTTGTAATAACTCTTGATTAGTTTTGTTGTTGTTTAGTGTCCTTCAGAACTATATCACTTGAGCAGCATTGCTGGTAAGAAATCAGTGTGCTCAGATCATTACCAAAATAGGGCAGTCCCTTAAGATTTGTTGTGTTGGTCACAGAATGAAGCAGTGTCTGTACAGGAGGAAATAAAGCACAGCCATGAGGAGCCTGGTTAATTATCTTCCCCTGCCAATTCAGTTACCACCACCTCAGTAGGTATTAAACTTCAGAATGAGTGAAGTCATTTGAGTGAGGGAGATTAAGCCAGCAGAATTTACTGGGTTATGAGGTCATTTAGGGCTTGTTTCAATTTTGGGCAAGGTCTGCTGTGATGTGGCACATCAGCCAACGTAGGAGGGGTGAATGGAAATGATCTCCTTCAACTTGACACAAGGGGAAGCAAGCAAATCACCAGCTCACCTGTCAAGCTTCCAGAAATGCATCCCTACTTGTGATCCTAGACTGGGTGCTGGTAACATGGGTTGCTTTGGAGCATCAAACTTCCCTGCAAATGTGCAATGTCCTCATTCCTGACCCTTTCCAACTCCCCTGAACTTGCAGGAGTAGTGTACTCTGCTACTTCTAACAGACTATCTGAGGAAACACCAGGCAGCTTCCCTGAAACTTCCATAGCTCCTGAACAACCAGGGGATATTTTTATTAAAGCAAATGTACTTCTGAGTGCAGGGCTGGAAACAAAGTTCTGAAAGAAAGCAAATGCATTGTTAACTGATGCCATGGAATATTAACAGTAGTTAACTCCTGTGCTGACATGCTACCATTCTTACTTGGGATCCTGAAGAAATAATTAACCTGGTTAGATTTACCACAGTTCTTTTAGCCACTACTTCAGCTGAATCTTCTCAGAAGTCAGCTAAACTAACAGAACATCAGCACCCCTGGCTAATTAGAGCAGCAACCTTCTGAACTCCATGCTGCTTTTTCAAGACAGCTCACTTGCTCTTCCCTTTGCTTACTCATTCACTCCTGGTGCTCTCACCCAACAGAGTATAGTTTTATTGACTTTTTTCCTTCTCTTCCCAGTTGTTACAGGGTTTAAAAAAAAATAAATGATTGGAAGCTTGAAATGATTGAAGATTTCTAACATGGTTTTGCTGACATCAGGAAATGAGCTGATGCAGCTGGAATATGCACTGCAGTGCATAGATTTGCTTTTAATAGATCACTACCTTTGTGATTCTACAATTGTAAAGGTGCCTTTCAACTCAGTTCTAAAGGCCATGTAGTCCACCCTCCTGCAGGGACATCAACTACAGCAGGTAGCTCAGAGCCCTGGCCAGCCTCACCAGGGATGGGGCTTTTACCACCTCTCTTGATGCTTCTGTCAGGTTTTCACCACCCTCACACAAAACCATTTTTTCCTTCTCTCTAGTCCAAATCTCTCCTCTTGTAGTTTAAAACCATCACCCCTTGCCCTGTTGCAACAAGCCCTGCTAGCTTCCCATCACTGAGGGACTTTCCATCTCCTCTTCAGTGACAGTTGCTCTCCTTTCCAAGAAACCCTTGAAAGGCAGAAGGAGGTGCAAGGTGAAATGAATATTTTGAGTTACTCCAGTGCAGTGCAGTCCTGGTGCTTTATGCCCAAGCTGTACATCAGTGCATTAATTAAAAGCTTTGCTATCATCTCCATGTGTACTGCTCCAACCCTTTGAACATATCTACTTAACCTTCTAGGCCCACCTCTCCTGGTTGTCAGAAGAGAGTTTCACTGCCTTCAAACAGCAGCATGGCTCTTTAAAACTCACACTGCATTCCTGTGTACCCTGCTGTGAAATGGAGGTATAAACATAAATATATTATCCCCTTGGTCTTTCATGTGCTTCTGTAATCTATGATGATCACTATATATTACAGCAGTCTCTAAAGCAGTCTTGCTACTGAAATATCATCATGTTAAAATGAGGGTTGTATTCACAGCTGTGAGCTCATGGGCTTTTTAAATTCTCCAAAAGCATCGTGAAAATGATGCTAGAACAGATTTAGTGAACTTCTAATTTTAGACTGAAATGATTATTACATAGTTTAATCCTAAATGCAAGATTAAGAAAATCTGCAGTGAATTAGTGTCAGGACTCCATAAATCAATAGAATACTGCAGCACTTGAATAACTGCACTTGAATTGTGCTTTTGTTTTGTTGTTCTAGCCAGATTCTGGTTTCTCAGTATCCAAATGTGCATGGAGTACACTAAATTTCCTCTTTCCAGGGACATCAGATGCTCATTCTCACTCCTACCCCTTTTCACTCGTTGGGCAATTTGTGCCCCCTTGATTTTTATGCCCTTCCCCAGCCCCCTTCCCCCACATAGCAATGAATTAAAGTAGAAAATACTCAAGTTTATTTGAGTTTTTGCCAAAAGTCTGAATTTTGTGTGATTCAACAGAATGTACTCTATCATGTGGCTGTCAGGGAAAAGAGTTGGTGACAGGGTGGTATCTCTGGGGTTTGGTTTTGGCTTTTTTTTTAGCATTACCTATTACCCTGGGTATCTAGAGGAGGTGGCCTGGGTTGGGCTCAGGCTTATCACCATCACCTGGGAAGGGCCACAGCTGGGATAAACATCCCAAGCAGCCAATGTGATGTCTGATACCACACCCTATATAAGAGGAGGGCTGGGGAGGGGGGCTGTTTTCAACTTGCTTTGCCATGTTTGGAGCAGGGGAAGTTGGTGTCCTGGGCACAAGGTAGAGTTTTCCTGGTTTCTATTACTTATTTTGACTGTTTCAGTAGTACTATTGGTGTTGTTGCTTTCATCTCTCTTTGTATTTTATTAAGCTGTCCTTATTTTAACCCTTGGGGTATTTTTTCTTCCTCCTGATGTAGGCAGGGGGTGTGGAGTTGAGGGGCTGGGAGGGGAGAGACTGGTAGGGGAGAGTCTGTGTGGTGTTTAGCTGCTGGCAGAGGTTAAATCACAACAGGTGGTTAAAAAATACCATAGTAATGGAATGTCTAGATACTAACACCTGGTAAAGCTTTGGTTTGGAGAGCATTGCCTGTGATAATGCTGTACTGACCTGGCTGCCTGGATTGTTGAGGGAGCTATAGAGGGTTAAATGTTTCTAGCCTTTACTTAAAAGGTTCTTTTTCCAGCTGTACTCATTTCTGTGTGTAGAGAACTTCCTTATTGTTCCTCTTTATGATTGGAGATTGCCTACAAGGGGAATAGAATTGTCAGTGTTGGAAGGGCAAAGAAATAATAAGCAAAATGGGTGTTCCCAACCTAGGTGAGAAGGCTGCTACTGGCTCTTCTTTGTCCTCTTCTGTGCAATGATGCAATTGGCTCATTTAAGTGAAAGACAGACCTGCACCACCTCTTCATTTCATTTTTGAGCTGTGTTTAAGTGACCTGCCTCATGAGTTTTTACCCTCCTCACTATAACACCTTGTTGTGTTAGCAGCTGTAGGTTAGCTGTAATTTGTCTTTGGTACCTTTTTTTTTCATCATCATGTTGCTCAAAGCATATTGAAGTTTTTTTTTTGTGGTGTATACCTTAGAAAATCAAGGTATGTGTTGGTTCTTGCATATGTGGTATTAAGACAGCTTTGTTTTGCTAAACTGGATTTTCCAAGCACATAATATTTAAAAAAAAGGGTTAAAAATATAAGTAAGAAGCAGCCAGCCTAATGCACTTGACATCAAATGAGGCCAAAAGGTCAATTGACCAAGCAACACATCTGTGTTTAACAGCAAGGCTGGGCTGGGGCCATTAGTTGTCTGCTCACCCTGGCACTGAAGGAAGACAGGGCTGAACAGCCCCTTAATTAGCATCCTCTATTGCTGGAATTGTGCTGTGACTGGGGCTTGTCAGCTGAAACAGCTCCCCCAGACTGTTGCTCTTTCTCTGAGCTCAACCATCAACTTGATGGGTAAGCTGAAGGTCATGAATATTTTTTGTCATTGCTGTTATGATAGAGAGTTGTCAAGTGGATTTTATGCTCAGCCCAAGAAGTTTTCATGACAGTTTTGCAAGGTTAATTTAGGCCTGTAGCTGGGATGACTGAAGTGGTGCTGGAAAAGAACCTTCTCTGGCTGAAGCTTCTCTTCTATTGGGTTTTTTTTGCCAGCAGGTTGTTGTCTCTGCTGTATCAGAACTTTGATGTCTGAATCCTTGACCACAGAATGCCTCCCAGACCCAGCTGTGGCATTTTGGGCAAAGGCATGGCAGAAGTGGTCCTTTGCTTTTGTACAAAATTTAAGTGTAAAATAGCTGCAGTAGCTTTTGCTCGTTCATTAGACTGAATCCTGGTTTCTTAAAGAGCTGTACTAAATGCTCTGCCAATACCAAGCATTACATTTTTATCATCTAGCTGTAGTTCTGGTGTGGCAGCAGATGCCCATAGTTCTTCCCAACTCCATCTGTGAGATGAAATATGTTATTTGAATCTCAGAAAATCCTTTCCTTCTGCCTCAGGAGTCGAAAATCCAATAATCTGTACATGAGATAAATCAGAATTAAATACCTCCAACCTTGCTACTGAGAGTGAAGGTAGGCAAGAAGAGACCCCGCCACAAAGGGGACTGTGCATCACACCAGGCAGTGCAAAAAAAAAAACCCCTCACCTCCTTCCCAGCTATGAACACAGCAGGTCAGCTCAGATTCAGGGCTGTCAAGAACTGGGGTAAATATTGGTCATTTTAACAAGTGCTGTGTACAGCACTGAGAGCAGCTGTGCTCCTGGGCTGGACTTGACCAACACCATGGGCAGCAAATATCACCCAGCTCATTTTCATGTACATAACTGCAGGAATAAATCACCAGAGGCAGCCGTTGTGCTACAGCCCTTGTCCAAGCAGCAGAGATTGGTTCAGTCAATCTTGGCACAGCAGCATTACTCTGCCTTTCCCTGGCATCTTTCTCAGGTGTACACAGTGGCAGATGTAGCTGAATTTTGCTCTGTGCAGTAATATCTACGTTGAAAGGGTAAGTGGGCAGATGCTTACCTGGTATAAATTGATGTGGCTTCATTAATTTCAGGGAGACCATGCTGATTTAGAGCCACAGAGGAGCTGGCTCTGGGAAGCAGTCAGATTTATAAATGCCTGCATAATCTACTAGAAAGTCAAGTCAGGCCAACCTCTGTGCTATGACATTTCCTCTGAAACTCACTTTAATAAGGTAATATTTTCTTCCAGTTCCATAAATGCAAATCTGCTGAACTGCACTTCACATACTTTCTCCTTTAATTAGAAACTCTTAGTTCATCTGTACTGCAACTGCAGGTGAAAGTGAATTATTCTACCCATTTTTCATTTTAATTATCTTGATTAGCTTTTCCTTCTTTGTGATTTTATTATATCTCATTTCAGAAATGTCCTTTAATTTAAGACAATAAATAAACTCTTATTTAGCAAGCTGGGGAACTGGAGGATATGATGCAAAGAAGATTCAACTCATTAAGCATTAATGTTGCTAATATTCTTACACTAATTATTCATTAAGTTGATTGTCTTAGCTGAAAAAGTAGGCTTAGCTTCTCTTGTGGATCATCACATTTTGTTTGCATATGCCACAAAAAATAAAAAGATAGAAATAGCAAAGCTTGCCAAAGTTAATGCTAAAATACTTCAGAGGACATAATGCACTTAATGAATTTTTCACTGCTAGCTGTATTTAAGGGCTTCCATTTGGTTTCTAGCTGGAAAACTCCAGATATGTCCTTTCACACTTTTGTAGATGAAGTGATCTCTCTTCCTTCATAATTTCTTTGTTTCTGACAGAGGAAAACATCACTGAACAATATGTGCAGTCTGCCCTTCTAGCCTCCTGAAAATCCTGTCATAAACAGAATTTCTAATATCTTATTAAAAAAAAAACAAACAACAAAAGCAAGTGGGAGGATGTTCCTATGTCCACTGAGGATTTTGTTGCTATGTATTTTACAGAGGCAGTGCTGTCTCTCTCTTTTCCCAGTAAATCCATATATATTAAATTTTCAAAGACAGCCACAAGAATGGGGTATGGGAAAGAAGATGAAACCTGAAGTCAACCTGTTTATGTGACCCAGGAGGGAAGTTAAGAAATGACTCCCAGCTAATGGGTTTCATTCTGGGAAGGATCAAGTTTTACAACCTTTTTGTGGTGTGACCCACAACAGATTAAACGAGGAAGAGTTTTCTGAAAGATGAGGCAAAGACTGAAGTTAGTAGCAAATAATGGCACAATGGTTTCTGTGAGAACATGTAACTGCTGGAGCCATTTGTGATGCTGGAGTGGGATGGCTGTGAAAGAAGGTCTTGAAGGATTTGCAGTCTTCCTAGACAATCTGTCTGAAATGATGGGCTGTGGGTGACAAGTTCTTGGTCTTTTAAAACCTCCTATTACAGCAGCTGTTGATGTGGTTATTGGTTTCTGCAGAGTTGCATGCTGTCAGGCTTTTGAAATTGAGGTTCCTGGCCTTCAACAGACAAAGGGTGACTGGGAAGGTGCTGTGCAGGGTTGTGTAAGGTGCTGCTGATTGTGTCAGCTGAAATCGAGACTAAAATCTACTCTCTGAATCTTCCCCACTCTTGTTCTGTAGCCCTGGGCTATTTTAGGTCTCCAAACCTATGCTCAGAATTCTACCACAAGGTCTGCACTCTCTGGCAGAAGTTTCAAAGCCCTGGTGTGGCTCTGGGGGGTGTGCACATGACCCTTGTCCCTCCTAGGGACAGAGTGGGATGGTCAAGATGCAGGAGGAGAGCCTGAGCCAGTCTGCCTTGCAGGAGGAGCTCTAAAAGAGTTCTTCTGGAAGACCAAGGGACTCCAGAAAACCATTTTGATGAGAAAAAGGCTGCTTGGCTCAGTTTAAGACTGGAAAAGCAATGTACCAACATTCCCAGCAGAAGGGTGGCTGTTCAGTAGCTGATATCTAAGTCACCCTTAGATTTGACTCCACATGACTTTGTCCACAGTGCCATAGATCCTGTACGTGTCTGAAAACCACCTCTTGAAAAATGCCTTTCATTCATTTTCTATTTTTATGAAACAAGGTAGAGTGCAAATGTGATAATTAATGAAACACTTAAATTTGCTTGTAAATTGAATTTGCTTTCCATCCCAAACCTTTGAACTCTGAGTATTCATTGCTCATGAAATCCTACCATGGATGGAGGCAGTTTGAGAAAGAAGCATGTCAATCTTTTTCTCCCAGCTTCTGCTACTTGCCCTGCTGGAAACAGTCCCAGGCTACTGGTTAAATTTTTCTTGTCTCCATAAGGCTGTTTGTTTTCCCAGCTGTTGCTGGAGTTAGTGCACACGAGGACACTCAGTGCTTCACTGGTTTATATGAAAGGTACTTGGGAGCACACTGGGAGCTAGTTTCTGTTCTTTTATTGAGTAAACCAAGTTTTCACAGTGACAATATTTTTGTCCTAGTAGCTCGTCAACATCCACTCCGACTCAAAGCCCATAAGACAAGTTTCAGTTGAGCTGTTAAGAATCCATGATGACAGGCAGTCTTTCCACAGAACTTCAGGCTCTCAAAAAGAAGAATCTTGAAACCACAGTGTGAACACTGAAGGGGAGATATCAAGAGGATAGCAATATAACAAATGGTGAAAATGAGGTAATGTATGTTAGTGTGAGCAAAAAACAGTCCCTACTGCAATTCTTTTTTTCTCCTATCCTACACTGTCAGCTTGCAGAAATGAAACCCTTTAAGGAGAAGCTGCTTCTGGTATCATTGAAGATGCTAGCAAAGTTTCTGAGCTGTTCTTGTAGAGAATAGCAGTGTGACCTGACTGGGAGCTCTGGATGTGGCTGCCCTTGGCCTCTGAGGAGGTATCCTGAGGGCATCCATTGTAGAAGTGGGTTAAATAAAGTCCTGAGCAGGTGGCATTTCCCAGTGATCAGCTTTCTGGGCAGAGGGGAAGCCCTCAAGAGGAGGGATCTCCTTGTTCCTCAGGTGTTTGAAGAGCACTGATACCTCACCCACTGGCTCCTTGAATCACACAGACTGTGTTGCATGTTGCTTTTGTCTTTGAATTCAAACAATGTGTACTTGAGAGAGCTTTAAAAAAATGAAATGGCTTTGGTTTCCGTGGCAAGGTGGAGAGAATGACTAATAGAAGTATTAATTGCCAGCTTGGATAATTTCACTTGCTATACTTGTCTTTGACTCTTAGTCCTCTCCCTCTTTTGTTCATTCTTTATTTTTCATTCACTTGCTTTACAGACTTCAATCTAGTGAGAAGGTAGCTGGAAGGAACATGTCTGGACCATTTTTGCTGACCCATCTTTTCTTCAACCCTCTTTACCCTCATCTGATCAGTTCTTGTCTAGAGCCAATTGGTGGCTGAGAACAGGGCTTGGGAGGAGCACATTTCTCACTCAGATTTGTTCATTGAGCAGTAGCTCTCTGTTCTCATGTTAGATCTGGTTTTACAGAATGCTTTCTGAAGCCATGAGGCAGCTGTTTGAGGTGCTTACAGTCATAAGGATCCCACTGCACGAGGAGTCTAACCCTGCAGTTTATTTACTGTTAAATTTCACTGAAATATCTGCAATATTTATCTCAGAAACAGCTTCAGTGTAGGTTTTACTGTCTTGCATTCCCCATGGTTCTTGCAGACTCCTCTTTTCAAGGTTGTGTTGAGCTTAGATTGTAGAAATCTTCAAGAAAAGGCCAGGAATATCTCCCTGCCATGTGTATATTTCTATGCCATGGGTATATTTAGCTCTACCTGTGCAGGCAGAGCTCAGTTCCATGGCTGCTGTGGGTTAATTAGCTCTGCGTTGGGGCTTCTCAGCCTGGCATTAACTTTTTACTGACTGCAGAGAAGATTTGAGCTCCAGACATGCTCCTGCTTTCGGGAAGACTGTATCTGACAGGTTGGATCTGTCTGGCTATAAATATCAACAGCTGCCAAATGTCAGATTTGGAGCTGTGCTGTGGATCTGGCCAAGGCTGCAATTACTTGTATTTTAGCTAGTGCTGCACATCGACTCTGGCTACATTAGCTTTAGTGGAGATTACTTAGAGGCTCAGTAGCTTAAAAGCAGAAATCACTTACATTCATATTGGATATTATTACAGATTCAGGAGAGTTGGCCATAAAAACACTTAGCTTCCTGTAACAAAAGGCCTCCTAGCCAAGCAAGTAAAATGTTAATGAGATGGCAAGCACTCATTTTTGTGTCTCTAGCCTTTCCCTCCAAGGTTTTGCTGCTTCATACTGAGGTTCATTATAGTGGAAATGGCCGGCTTTAAAAAAGAATCACCAGCTAAATTGCTAGGGTGTAGAATTTCCTTTCAGATCATAATTATAGGTGATCAACGGAGTGTGTAATTAGTAAGTTGGGTGAAGGATATTTCCAGAACAATCAGCAGCAATTTCCTTCCTGCTGTTCCTTTCTCTGCTCTGGGGACCTTTTGTCTGCTTTGGTAGGTGTGGCTTTTTTAAACCCACAAATATCAGAACTAGTGTCAGAGGAGAGCGACACAATAAATAATAATAAAATCTTTTAAACCCTCTGCAACAGGATTTTCTGTCTTCACTGTAATAGGCCTTACTGATTTTTTCACTCTGTTCCCAGCACTTGAGCACAGATAGTTGTCCAAAGGAAACCAGGCAGGCTCATTTCTGGCCTCTCTTGTCAAACCTGCAAGGCTCTTGTTGGAGTCTGGATTTGCAGTTGCACAGCAAAAAATGTGAGAAGCTGTCATTGTCTTCAAATATCATAGGAATGCCCAGGCTGTTTCTTGGTGCTATGAATAATTCATGGAATAATTCAACGAATCTGTCCAGCAAGGCTAAAAATAGCTGGGTAAACTGAGTGCTTTTGACCTTGAGACAAAATCTAGCTCAAAATAATTAAATTAAAAGCTATAGAAAAATCTTGTGGAAGCAAAGATGTAAAGGTATGGCTGGTATTGTATCCTGGAATGAAATATGGCTCATCTTTTCCCTATTTTTTTGAGAGACTTTCTTATATCTTCTTCACATGGTTGCTTGGTTGGAAGAATGAGCATTTCTCCTGCCACTGATGCACTGAGGGCTTTTCCTCCTTCACTTCCATCAGTTGTATTTTGGAAGCCATGGATGGGCTTGTTCCTCATGGATTCATTTTGTCACACAGCCTATTTTGGCACAGCACGTGCCATAGTATGTGACAAGCACACAAATTACTTTGGCATGGTGGTAATGAGAATAATAACAGCAATTTCAGTTGAGCCTTTAGTCCTGTCTAGTGACTTCACTAGGTGGCCTCTCATGGTTGCTGTTGTAGTATGGGAGTATTTTGTCTTGACACAAAGAGCTGGCCCTCCCTGCTGTGTATAGGGGGAAATCTCAACCTTAATTGTCAGGCTGTTACTGTCCTGGAGATGACAACACATTAATGAGAATATTTGTTTCTATTTTAAACATGGACACAACTGTTGGAAATAGTATTCTGCTGTTCTGATCAATGCTGAAGGCTCATGGTATAAAGTGAGGTTGAATATGAAGACTGGAATTTGCAATTCAGTGTGATTACAATGGTCAAATTAAGCTTCAGCACCAGCTGATGTGGGAATGGGATAAAAAAATATCCCCTGATTCTGCAGATGTGTCGGGCTGCTTGCATATGTCCTTGTGTAGGTTACAGGAAAACAGCTGGTGCTCTGCTGCTCCTATCTGTTCCCCTTCCACCACACACAGTGCTCAGCTCAGCCAGTGGTTCAGAGCAACCATAATGATGGGTTTCTTCTAATGCCTTGAAATAGCAAGAAAGGAAGTGGTTTGGGCATGGTCACCATGCTGTGCTACTGGGCTGTCCAGCTGAGAATGGGGACACACTGTACTGGAGAGCACCCTTGGCCTGGCAGAGACACAATTGTTCTCTTCAAACACTTGTTCAAGAAAACTGAAATTCCATTTAAAAATTACAGAAGCATTTTGAGGGTTTTTATTGAAAACCTAGATTAAAAGAAAAAACCCAAAAGTGTAGATGCTTGGTTTCAACATAGGAAGTCTTCAGCACAATTTTAATCTTCTGAAGAAAACATGAATAAATGATAATTTCTACTGGCATGGTAACTCTCTGGCCAGGGGATGATGGGGCAGGGAGGAAATAGATCTACTATGGTCACCTGCTTTAATCTTTGTACTTGGACACTAGGTTTTTGAGTGTGAACAGACTAGTAGAGCTGCATCTTCACCCCATGGGGCTTCTATGGGAGAGATAGTGAATATGTTTTAAAATAAATGGCACCTTCAGTATTTATTCATAACTGGCATGCTAACTGAAAAAGGAAAACAGCTACACCAGTTATTTCAAGAAAGCTTTGGCCAATTTCAGATGCAACTTTTTAGTAGAAAAACTGGACCTGTTAATTTTGACCCCTTCAAAGCTTCACCTGCCATGATCTGTTTACTCAGTGACTGGTGTTGTTTCCAGAGAAACCTGTTTTGTTTTCCTGCATTTTCTTTTTTCACACAATTTACATTAATGGCTACAACTGCAAATTTGGGACATAGCTGAATCAGCAGCATAAATGATATATATAGTAGCTGCTCTTTATGCAGTGTGGGATCACGGGTTGTGTTTTCCTCTTCTGAGCACACCATTAGCCTCAGTCCTCTGCCACTTCACATCAAAATCTGTTCTTTTTTAAGGAGTATCTGTTTTACCTGCTTCCCTTGAGCTAGAAGCTGAGCACCTGACAGTGACAGGGCTTGGCTGCAGTTCTGGCTGCTCTCTGGAGCTCCCAGGGAAAACATTCATGTTGCTGAAACTGAGACCTGGGCTGTGTCACTTAACATCTTCCTGAACACCAGGGCTGGGGGGCCAACAGGAACTCAGGTGAAAGATTTGTGAAGGGACCTGCCACTCAGCTTCAGGCTCTCTGGGTCAGAAATGGCCACGTGGAGACTTGAACCACACAAATCCCCTGAAATGCAGCCTGTGCTTTGAGCAGGACATAGTTGATGATCCTGTCAGGGCTCAGAGATGAAGCTTTTGGATGGAGTCCCTGTGGATGTGCTCTTACAGCATTAATACCAGGGACTCTGCAGGTGCAGGTTTTGCTTCTGGTGTTGTCCTGGGTTAGTTTAGTGGCCTTGGACAAGGCTCATCATCTCCACAGCTCCTGGAGGTAATGAAGAGAAAGGTTCCCTGCTCAAATTGTCCCTACAATCCACATTGCAGCAGGTGGTGACACTGGCATTGGAATGCTTCAAAACAGAGGGGATGCAGGAGATCTGCCTGGTTTTATTGCCCTGCCTCTGGTTTGGTTTTGTTTGTTTTTTTTTTTTTTAATCAACACCAGACAACTTCTAGCACATGAAATGATGCTGCTTTTGTCTGCAGACATTAAGCATTTGTGAGGTTTTTTTTTTTTTCAGGGTGGGCTGTGTGTCAGAACTAGAGCATGAATGGCTCAAGTCTTATCTCTTCCCTTTGTAAACCCTAAATCACAGACTGGTAGGGGTTGGAAGGGACCTCTGGGGACTATCTAGTCCAACCCCCCTGCTAGAGCAGGGTCCTGCTTAAGTGGCCTCTGAGTCCCACAGTGGAAGATTGCTACCCCAGCAGACCTCAGTCTGCTTAGAGGGTTGGTGTGTGTATATATATTTATTTATTTAGCTGTTTGTCCGTTTATTTATCTATTT
>JAOEGS010011210.1:13796-32782 GCA_025447755.1 Corythornis vintsioides | reverse complement strand
AAAAATATATTTTAAAAGATGCATCTAGTTCTGCACTTCAACCTGGAAAAAAATGATGATTTAACAAAGGAGAAGTAGTGTCCATTTAACCACCTGAAGCCACCGTTAGTTCTCTCGCCTCCTTGGCTTCTGGTAAAGTAGCACCCAGAAAATATGTTGCCCCCTAGAAAGAAAATTGCTGCCTCTTGCTGAGGGGAGAGCTGGGAACCTGCGGAGAGTCTGGAGCAGCTCGCAAGTGGCCAGGGCTGCGGACAGAATGGAGGGTTGACGCCATCTATCGCTAGGAAGGAAAAAGCCACTGCCTGCAGAGCAGCTGAAGAATGTTTCCCTGTCCTTTCTTCACTTTTATTCCCCCCGCCTCGCGTTTGAATCCTCCCCTAGCCACGCGTGGCCAGCTGCAGCCTCCCACTGACCAGCCGGCTGCTCTCCTCTGCCCACCCCAGGGGCTCCATCACCAAGCAAACTCTCGTCACAAGTGGTCAGGCAGGGCAGGGCTGCTCCTCTCTGCTGTCCTCTCCAAAGCAGGGGGCAGAGCTTCAGCCGTGCAAGGCTTTGTGAGTTTTCTCTCCGAGGAGAGCATCCTCTGGCTCGCTGGGACCCAAAGGGCAGTGTCACCACCTGCTGTGGGCTGTGGATCTGCTTTGGGGACATTACCCTCTCTGCAGTGTAGGGTATGGCAGTGACCTTTTGCATTCCTCTCTCAGCAAATGCTCTGTAAGGAGTTCTTTACTGTGTTTGCTGCAGTAGCTGGATAATTTCTCTTTTCCCTTCCTAGCAGCTTATTTGCAGGAAGCTCTCTTTGCAGCTCCAAGTCATGAAGCCTCCCTGGCTCCTGCCTTTATTCCAAACACAAAGCCTCACACTTCATCAGCATCAGCTGATCCTGATGCATCTCAGACAATGAAATGATGGCTGTTGGGGCTATTAGGAGAAGCCTCCCTGGGCTGCTAGATGCAGAATTTATAGAGTCTGTCTTTAACCTTTTGGAAACTGGAGAAATGTCTCATTATCTAAAATGATAGCTTTGTACACAGGAGAGTTTAGCTATTTGAACTACTTAACCAACTCTACTTCTAAGATTTATATATATATATATATTTTTTTTTTTCATATTTCAAAACCTGAACCTGGAAGAATTGCTATCCCTGTAGGTGAGAACATTTTCACCACTCTTACAGGAGAGGGCTATGCCCATGTGTGTTTCAGGCTGTCATTCAAAGTGAGCTGCTCTCTTGCAGTGTTGCATACACCTCATCTTCCTAGCAGCTCTTTGAAAAGCTCACCTGCAGAAGAATAACCTTTAGATAGTGCAGCTTTCACTGGTGGAATTGAAGGCTCATCTTCTACCCAGGAAGAGGCATGAATAATCGACAAGGGTAGGGTATGAGCTTGTTCCAGGACTGAGCTAAGCAGCATGTTGTCACTCTGAGGAGCTGTGTGGACTCTCTGGTGCTGTGCATGCTCTGAGGCAGCAGTAGTCACAGAGGCCAGGCCTGCAGGCTGCTTGGCCAGCTCTTGGGCAGAGAAATCAAGTGCCAATAATCCCAGTTGTGGATTAAACCAAAGCCATGGAATGATTTACCTACAGTCTCATAGGGAGCCTGGGAGCTGGCAATTACAGCTCAAGCTGTTGAACCTTAGGTCAGCATCCTGGACAGAAGCTCCCTGTTCCCCTGGGAACAGCAGGGGATGCACATGGGTGAGATGGTGAGTCCCTGGGAGCAGCCCTTAAGTCCAGCATGCTCTGGAGATGCTAAAGAAAAGCTAGTTTGATCTTGAGTGCAGTGCTGTCAGAGCAGAGGTGCTCAGCTTGGTATCTGCCTGTTCTGCTCTGCTGTAGGCTGGACCACACAGGACACAGGTTGGCAGTGCAGTTCTATGCTCCTTTCTTTTCCACCTCCCTGTGTACAGCCTTTGTCCTGGCCTTGCTGTCTTCAAAGAGGGCCATGAAAACTGCAAACCCACTGCTTCAACCCAGAAAAACCACACAGCTCTTGGAAACAGGCTTAGGTTGATATGTTCTTTTGCTTTATGTCCTGCAATGATTTTTGAATCAAGGGAATGCTCATACAGCTGTTTGTTTTATTGTAGTGCTTACTCTTGGAGGAAGATGTCAGGAACTGCAGAAACATTTTATTTCTCCTCTAACCCACTCGAAAGCCAGCTCTTGAAACTGATTTTCTCCCAGAGACCTTGGGCAGTGGTGTTTGGATTGAGACTGACTCCCATAGCAAAGCCATCCTGCTCCTCCTGTAGCTTCTGAAATGGCACAGAAGGCAGGCAAAGCAGGTCAGGGTCCTCCTTTGCAGGCCCATAAGAATAGCTAATTGCTCATAAATTGCTGTTGTGCTGCTTTGATTTCCATGCTGAGGAAAAGCAAGTGAGGACCAGCAGAAGACAACCAACCAGCACTGCAGGTTTCCATGTGGATGGGCAGAACTGCTGGGTTTTCGGGGGGCACCTATTTGACAAATGCTGTCTCCACCAGCCTCACACTGACTGCTGGGCATTTAAAAGTAGGTAACTTTTAAGTGTTCTTTACCTTCCCAGGATATGGAATAAATATTTTCAGTGTCCAGCTCTGAATGCACTGTATGACACAGCAGAATTGGAAACCTCCCAGCTCTGCAGAGCTGTATTTTTATCATGCTAGCTCCTCTGATGTGAAATAATAGCCTGGAAGCCACAGTGAGCTCCAGATGCTGTAACAAGGAGGTACAGAGCAGGCTCATGTTGCACCCAATGTACACACAAGCCCATGCTACATAGAGAATTTTCCTGTGAGCTGGATTTCAGCCCACATCACCCCTAGGAGCACTTGGGAAACCTGGCTCTTCCTCAAGAGGGGCTGATCTCTCAGCAGGGTGGCACTTGGTTTCTAGCACTTAGGTGCAAGTAGTGCACCACTTGCTCCTCTTGAAAGCTTGAAGATGTTCAACATAAGTTATCTTGCCTTTGCCAGCAGTCTGATGGAGTGCTGTAAAATGCCTGCCATGCCTCTACCTCCACTGCAATTTATGGACAAATAAATGAAGCCTTTAGGATCCTTTTTCTTTCTGCCAACCTCTGTCCCACTCGAATTTCTCCCATTCATAAGTCAGATAACTTCTAATTGAAGAGTGTGTGATGGATGTTATTCTAAGAGAGGCTAAGTACCTATAGAAAGGCATCCAGGGAGGCTGTAAAAGGTAATTGGTACATAAGTAGCAAAGGGAGTTAGCATGAAACATCACCCTGTGATCAGACAAATCAATTATCTGCTGGGGTTTGTGCTGCTGTGTGAGGAAGGCTTTGCCTTGGTCCCACACACTTAGAGCAAGTTGTATTTAGTCTTGCACTCCTTCCATAACCAGACAAAGAGGTGGGTAGGTACAGTCACAAAATGATTATAAACAGACTGCTACACAAAAAAAGATTTAATGAATTTACCTCTGTCAGTGCTTGAAACCTCAGTGGCACCAGTGAGTGCAGGGGCTGTGCTGCATGGGAGGCACAGTGCAATGCAACCCCCTGCATTGTTCCTTGAGTGCAAATTCACATCAGTGTCTTGAATTGTGTGTGGTGTAGCTCTCCCCTTCTCCCTCATGGAAGCAGGCTGTCCATTACCCTTGCCTGCTAATGCTTACTTGAGCTTGGATCAGAGCATCCATCCTCAATGGCAGGAGGACTTCACTGATCTTCCTTCTAGGACAAGTCCTTTCCTGCAGGTGAATTGGTCACAGAAGTTGTGTAGTGTCTCTCTGCAGAGGGTCCAGCCTTTCAAAGGTATAGCTCCTGTGTGTGTATATATATATATTTATATATTTATACTTTTTTTTCCCCAGCTTGTGTTAGGACAGTGCAATACAACACAGTGTGGAATGAGAATATCTCTGTTGGGAGGAACAAGAGTATTGCACCCCTAGCTTCCTAACTTTTATTCATAGATATTAGGGGTTGGAAGTGAGCTAGAAGATCATCTAGTCCAAACCCCCTGCAGAGCAGGGGCACCTAGACCAAGTCACCCAGGAACAGATCCAGGTGGGTCTTAAGTGTCTCCAGAGATGGAGAACTCCACAAAAGCTTCTCATAAAATTCATGCAAAACTCCTGTTGCCTTCATCTAAGTATTCAGTGGGATAACTATGTTATTAGAGAGACTGAGAAGCACTCAAGATGGGCCATATTCTGAAATAAAACCTTTAAAGAGCTCTCTAAAACAGTGAACAAACCCTGCAGCACAGGGTGCAGGACAGATTGATGTTCCACCAAATGAGAGTTTTTTAGGGGAAACTGGGAATATCCCACACCATTTCAGAGGATGGTTTGACAAACAGGAGCATCTTTCTTTTGGCATCTACTTGAATATCTTTTTGTTTCCCAATGCTTCACCCCAACATCATAAAGGGGATATTTAATTATACAATTAAATATTGTATATTAAATATAATGCATAAGAGGGCTTACTTTTGTAGCCATAAGCTTGAATGTTATTTTCTCTTTGCAGACTCTGAAACAGCAGCTGTAAAATGGGCTTCTTTGTATTTATTTTTTTATTATTATTTTTTTTTAAATGAGGATTTGGAGAACTTCTGTGTGCAGAACAGGAGATGGAGCTGTTCCCTAGCACGAAGCTTATTTTGCAGCTTAGTTAAGTGCTACCAATAGTTGCATGTTGCCCTCCATCCTGTTCTTATGTTGCTGTGATTGCAGCCCCCTCTAATCCCTCTCTAACTCTGAAAAGAGCCTCTTTTTTCCGAAGCTCAATAGCCGTTGTCAGCACATCAGGATGACATTTTATTCCCAATCTGGCTTTGTGATTAATGGAATCAATAACCAGCAATCCTTGGCTTATGTCGCTGGGGTAAGCAGCTCTCAGAGGTGGCAGCTGCTTGTTCTGAGGTGAAAGAAAGGTTATTGGTGTGGCTCTGATCTTTGTTTTCATTTTGGCCACCTGGCAAAACAGAAAAATGACTTTTGCAACCCTCTTGCTGTTAAATTTAATCTCCTCTTCCATGAGGTAATGTGTTTATTCTCAAGTATCTCAATTAAGTGTCATTGTTTGGTTTCCTAGGGAAATGAGGCTTTTGGAGTCATGTTCAACCCAAATCAGACTACTTCTGAACCCCACGGGTTGGTTCTAGTGGCATCTGGCAGAGGTCTTAAAACCAATGACATTGCTGCAAATGGCACAGAAAATGACAGCTGAGGGATGGAGAAAATCCCTGATAATGCTTTTATAGAGGGGGAAACCTTCAGTGCTCGTGGGTTACCCAACATGCAGAAATACACACAGAAAATGCACCTCTTGGAATCCCCATTTCATTGGTTTTGCTGTTCCTTTAATGCTTTTTGTTAGTGTTAAAATAATTAACTTGTGAGCTATTAAATTAAAAAGCTAATGTAGTTTCTGTTGCAAGGCTGTTCTGGGTGAAAAAACTGTAACAGAATAAATAGAACAGCAATCATAGAATTGTTTGGTTGCCCAAGATTGGGAAATACTGTGTTTCTTTTGGCTGCATCTTTCCCTATTAACACAGAGCTTTCCCAGCCCTTTGTTTGACACAGGCTGCCTGACCCACCACTGCCTCTGTCCAGCACCATTCTCAATTCTACCTTCTCCCATTAACAAATTCTTGGCTGCAGGACTCCAAACATTTGACAAATGCAACGAGAATAGTCCGTGTCTCATCTCATCTAAAAAGAAGCAGGCTTTTCATATCCTGTAAGCTTCAGTGTCATTAAATTAAAGACCAGGCTACAAATCTGAGGAGATGCTTTCTTCTTCAATTTGTGGTGGGGACAAACAGGATATTTTTGTGTGGAGTTTGGCATTCTGAAGGCTTTTTCTAAAATACTGACTTAATAGAACTAGACCAATGTTTGTTTATCCTGAGCCTCAATAACTACCTTTTCAAACATCTGCTTCATATCCATTTGAAATGAATTGAACAAAAAATGCACCATATGCACAAAGAACAGCTAGAAGGAAAGGACAGTCCAAGGAAAGCATTGCTGAGCTTGAAGAAATCTTGGTTTGAGTTATAGTCCAAGTGGCCATTGGATTTTGGGAGGACCTTTCACTGGTTTCCTCTCCTGTTATGTTGTATGTTTATGCAGTGAATTTTCTCGGGGTGGAACTGGGTCTAAATTGTCTGTTTTATAAAGGAACTGGCCTTAACTGGTGTCCTGTTCCCAAGCTGTAAGCAGTCCCAGGTTTCAGGTGAATTATGATGAGGATGTGCTTGGTCAAATGGTGTGTGAAGGTTGCTACCCACCCTCCCATGTTACAGAACCACAGAATGATTTGGCTGGAAGAGATCTTCAAGATCATCAAGTCCAGCCATTAACCCTACACTGCCAGTGTCCCTAAACCATGGCCCCCAGCACCACCAGGTTTAGGGGGCAGTTGTTTTGTTGGGGGTTTTTATGCCTTGAGTTAGAGACATGAATTTGGGAAGCAGTCCCCAAAATATGGGTCATTAAAAAAAAAAACAAAAACACCCCCCCTCAAAAACTATTTGAATATCAGAGCATGCACAATTTCAGCTTTATTCATTAGTTCCATTAACTAGGAAGAATTTCTGAAGAGATGATGAATGCATGTTTTCTTGCAAGCTCAGTGGGTATTACATAAGAGCAAACAGCAAAGTGAATACGAGTTGTATTTTTCTCCTGGAGAAGTATTTTCAGTCCTTGCATCTACCAGTAAAGATGCTGACAAATGCACTTATTCTTTGGAAATATTTTGACCCACTCTGACACATGAAATCCTCACGAGTGATATAATAAGAGATTGAGAATGCACTTAGAGGATATTTTGAGTTCACCTGTTCCTATTTCACAACTGTATGGGGAAAAAACAGCCAGAATAGGTGGGATCTTCTTGGTCATCCATGAGGGAAGGTCTCCAATTTTCTTGCCTGCTCTGTGAATGTAAGAAAATCAATTAAGAACCAAGCTCTTTCCTGCTGCCACCACCCTGCCTAAGTGCAGGTGTACACTGGAAACAGTCTGAACCCCTATGATGGGTGGAGCAAAGAAGGATGGCCCAAGTGTGTTCACATGTGTTTTGGAAGCAAATGGTAGAAAATGAAGCCAGGGTGATTGTGTTGGAGCTGGGGAAGAAAGTCCCCCAAGTTGGCAGCCATGGAAACTGGCAAGCTTGAGCTGTGTTGACTTAATCTAATTTTTTCTTACCTGGATCCTCTTTTTGGTCAATTGTTTTGGCAAATACTGTGTTTCTGGAGACAGCTGAACTGCATGACCCAGGGATCGATGGCAGACAGAGCTGCTTGTGCTAAGGAAGGAATTTGCTTTACCTTCAGATGAGAGACCACAAATCTGTTTGAAAACCAAGCTAAAGGAAAACAGAACTCACCAGCTTAATGTGTTCCTCAGCCAGTGCAAAGATACAGAGAAGGAAGAAGGAAAAACAAATGCAACCAGCAGGCTTAGATGGAAATTTCATTTTTAATAGCAAAATTGCTTCCTACAAAATGTTCGTGTTCCCTGGTGGCCCCTTAGAGTGGTGGTGATGCTGTGTGGGGTTTATTATTGCCTCTGCATTCAAATCATCTTAGCAAGTGGTATTTTATGTAGGATCTGTGGCTTCTCATTCTTAAATGTTGTGCTTCTTAATCCTTATTTTGAAAACATTCACTGTGCATTGATGTTTCTTCCCTCAAAGAGAGATGAAGAGAGGGTTTGACTGCACGCTTCAAATCCATGGTTTATTGCAGCAATTTTTTTGCTATTTCATTGTATTTGGTAGACACCCCAGTAGAGTATTAGTTCTGCCAAGCAGTGTATAAGTTTGAGTTAATATCAATTGCCATGTCTTCTGATCCAACAGATAGATTTCCTTCCCTGTGAGTCCACAGGAGAAAGTAGAGGCTACTGTTTGTTTCCAGTTAATAACTGAATTTTAATGGGGCAGCTTAAAGTCTCTGTCACTCAAATCAAACTATGTCCTCAGCACTTTTCTGTGCAACTCCCACCTACTCACAAACTAAATTAGGCTGTGCTTCCTCTTGTTAGTAATGAATTAAACTTCCTCTCCTTTTCCTGTGATCTTTCTGTTACACTTAGCATTGTGTCTGGGTTTCTACCCTCCAAATTCTTCCTCACGTCTGGTTTATAATTACTGCCTCATTTGGTAGTAAAATAGCTGTTGGTATAGGCAGTGCTGTTCCCCAGCTGATAGTTCATGGCTTTTCCTGCTGTCACAGCCACAAATACCTCATTAGTTAGTGGTTCCCTCACTCCTCCCCAGTTATATAGGAGCTGTCAGTCACACAGCAAGTGAGTGTTGTAGGAAACCCACACTGCCTTCTATAACTCAGCACTGTAATTTCCTTGTCCAGATCTGGTGCTGTTAACAAAAAAAATTAAATAAATGCTGTCTAATGTTCCCAAGCCTGAGTGTTATTCTGGTGACTAGCCTGGCAAGCCTTTTCACTGCTGGGTTATTTGCTGCCTGGTACAATGATTTCATCTGGGTGGCTTTTTGTGGCTACTCAACTTGAAGTTGAAAGTGCAGGACAAAGGCTCTGGGAGGATGTGAAAGAGGTTGTGTGCATCCTTTGGTTGGCACGTGTTGGGAAATGAGCAGGAGAGGTTCTGCAGGGAGTGAGGGAGATAGGAGCTGAGTCAGGAGGGATTCTGTGGAGGTTTTCTGTTGGACCAAAGATGAACCCACATGGTATTTGAAAGATTATTTCAGATGCTGAAGCAAGATGTCTCCAGACAGTCAGCCAGATAGGTTTTTTCCTGTTCCCCAGCAGCACCCAGAGCCACTTGACAGTAATCAGCTTTGAACTCAAAGGTCTTCACACACTTCCCAGTGTGGTCAGTAAGAGTTCTCCCCTTCCATAGCAGGGGCTGTCATTTGGCTCCTGCCACACACCATCCTTTCATGCTGCCCTTGAGGGAGATGAGCTGGCTGCCAAATAAACCCCTGCTTTCCTCTGCTGCTGCAGAAAAGCAGTTGAGCTGAAGTGAAACATGAGGATGCATTCCTGAGCTGTGAGTGAATTTGAAATGATTCCTCTCCATTATGCAATGCCCTGCAATTACCTTCTTCCAATGCCGGGTTTGAATAGCAATATCTGATATTTCCATCTCTTGCAAAACCCTTAGAGCTGACATCTAATCAGAGACATGGGAGATCTGTACTGGTCTTTGTTGCTGGGGATGCACCAGCAGGATCTCTAACTTCCAAAGAACTATCTATTTTTATTGACCTAGTAGGAGTTTATCTTTGAGTTGTGGTGACTATACCCCAGAGTCAGCTAAAGCTGACAGGCTAACCCATGTTTTTTCCTTCTTTTGGAATATTTGCTCTCTTAAAGATACTGGTAATTGAAGCAGACAGTGGTATGCTGAGAGCTACACAGACATGCAGGAGAGGAAGGAGCTGCACCACCTGCTGAAAACCACTGGGGCTTCACATTCAGCTTGAGGATCTTTCCCCTTTCCCACCTAAGTGAGAAGTTTTAGGGATTAATAACCATAAGAAGTACCTGGGACGTGGCATGCTTGATGTCAGCCTGTCAGGCAGCATTGTGCATGGTGTGGTAGGTGACAAAGAGATTCCTGCTTTGATGCCTTCTAGCTCTTCCATAAAGTGCCAGACACAGAGCTGATTTCGTGGTGGCAGACACAGAGCAAAGGGAGATGCTGTAGGATTTGTCCTGCAAAGCTTTCAGGCTGTAAATCCAGATGTTCCCTCATTTCCTTAGCTTGTGCTGTTGCTGATAGGCTCAGCCTATCCCTAATTCCATGTGGGGAAACAAATCCTAACTGTTGTGGAAATGAACACAAGTGAATCCTGTTATGTCTTATAGAACTTGCACTGTCGCCAGACATTTCTCTGTCACAATCACTCTGTCTGGAGTTATCCTAAAAGCAGATTGGCTGTCTCATTAAGTTGCTAATTAGTACATATTTATGTTGGTGTTACTTTCTGTGTTTTCCCCTGTTCTTAAGGCTTGAATGAAAATTTTAATGCTTTTTCTATAAAAAGACCCTTAATTAGGTTACATTGAGAGTGCCAATTAGTAAAGATTTGAAAGTAAGTTCCCAGAGTATTCCTTGCACTGCTGTTGACCTCACAATTGAAGTAGGCAACAGTAATCAAGGATTTTTATCATGCAGGCACCATGTAGCAGATGATATATTGGGGTTTGGAGAGCAGCTCATTTCGTTTTTGTGATTCTTGCTATGCCTTTGCTTAATAGCATGAGATTAAATGCATTTCTTAGTGTTTGAAAACCACATTTCTGCCAGAGATCCACTGGGCTTCCCCTCCAGATCCTGGTTAAGGATGCATAAGGCTGAGGGCCTGACTGGAACTATGTCTTTAACACAAAAACCATGCACCTCCACCCCTCAATGTTTCAGACATTAAGCAGAGACATTTTAAGTAGTGGAATTGCTGGAGTGCATACAAGTGCTCTATGGATATGAACCCCAGCATTCATGAACATAATAATGATCTCTGCCTGCAGTCACCTTGAGTGCAACATATTTAGCAAGGTTCCAGAGCTGTGGTTTTTATTGTTCAGAGGTTTGACTTCTCCCCCACCCTGTTCCCAACTCTACCAGGGGTTACTGGTAGAGCTGTGTCATTGGTGTAGTCCTTAAGAACACAACACGTAGCTGGATGCTAACCTGTGGT
This sequence comes from Corythornis vintsioides, assembly GCA_025447755.1. NCBI lineage: Eukaryota > Metazoa > Chordata > Aves > Coraciiformes > Alcedinidae > Corythornis > Corythornis vintsioides. The sequence continues at coordinate 22,123 of JAOEGS010011210.1, read as the reverse complement.
GTTAAGGGAGAGGATGCAGCTATTATACTGAAGTAAAAATATATATGCATATGCACACCAGTATTATAGGCTGTATTCAATAGTCAGATGGAATCATCTCCTGGAGGTTATCACCTCTGCTTGTTGCACTGAATTGATTTTGTGTTAGCATCAGTCAGTCCTGTGACATTTATGGTAGAAAAAAAAATAATAGGGAACTGTATTGTAGCTTGTACTTTGTTTGGGGGGCCTTTTTTAACTTGGAAAATAATGCTGCTCCTCATAGCATCTTGGAGGGGCTTTTTGAGGAGAAAATGTTCTTTGCTCTATTTCTTTCCTCTCTCTTTTCCTTCAGTAGTACTCCAATCAAGCCAGAGGCAGGAGTGTGGAAAAATAGCTGCTACTGAAAACAACAGGGTGATTAGTGTGCTGAGCATGGGCAGAGAAACAAACTTGTTAACAGAGTTCAGGTTTTCAGGCCAACTGCCTGCTATCTGTCTTGGGTGCTGCAGGTTGCCTTCCAACACAGAGCAAACATCAGCCTCCATTTGTAGCTTCCAAGGTTATAAATCTTAACTAACCCAAGAAAACCTGTCACTAAAATGGAGTAGCTGGTGTTATTTAACTGAGCTAGTGAAATCTGTAATAATTAATGGTGAAATACTATCCATGTCAAAATCAACAAAGTAAGCAAATTAGTTTCAATGCCTGATTAGTTAGATTGCCATGCTAATACTGCAGAATAATTAATCCTTGCTGTCCATTTGTTATAAATCTCAATAGGGAACCTTATTACAGTCAGTCAAGCCTCTAATTGGAATCTAGTAAAGTATCCTCCTCCATCTTCAAAGGAGCAGGCATGATCTTGGCAGGATTAGATAACTTAAATTATGCTATAGTCTTAGGGGAAAAAAAAACCCCTCCAGTTTAAGATAGCTATAAAAACATCTAGAAAATATTCTGGTATCATAAAAACACTTGCTCATTGTTCTCTCAACTGCACACTGAAAACACCTTGAGACTGTGAGAGGTGTTTGCTCTTCTGCTGTGTACTGAAGACCAAGGTTCTTACTGGTTTTTGGCAAGGTACTTAAGAATAGCACGTTTTTGTACTATTTATTGTACAAAATAAATAATATTTATTATGGTACTATTTTTACACTAAGACTAGTACATTTTTTACTTTTGAACAGTAAAACACTGTCTTGTGTCCCTGGCAAACTAGGATTTGTTTTTCCTTCTCAGATCCTTCCTTTAACATGGGAAATTAAAATACTATCTCCCCTTGTCTTCAATTATATATGTATGTTAAATAATAATTACAAAACAGTAATTTTACAAGGTTCAAGTGCTTCTCCTTAAGTATGACATGAAACAACAGATTTAATGTGGAGAACCTGCACACTAAGTATCAATAGTTAACCATATTATTCTATTACAGACATCTTCAGCCACAGAAAGGTTTTTTGACAGGAAAAGTTCTACCCTTTCTCAAAAGCAAGTAGAGCTGGTGATACCTCCATTTTCTGCAGGCAAGAGCCACCAGTGGAATTCTTGCTGGTTCAGCAGAGGGTTTTAATGAAGACAAGCTTAATGAAGCCTGGGGTCTCCAAATTCATTGAAAGAGAGATCTGAGCCATCCTATATTTATCCTTTCCCTCTGTGAGCAGTGCATTCATTTGTAATTTTGAAAGCTGGGCATAAAAGATGTAAGAACTATTTTGAGGGTGTTTTGCACACACTTGCTCACAAGTGTAATCCCAGAGAAGTTCTGGGCTGCCAAATTGGAGAAGCCAGCAGAATGGAAAAAAAAAAAAGCTCCCGTTTCCTCCAAAATACCATGTGTGAGAAATCACAGTGGGGGGAAAATAGCTGCAGCAAAATGTGACAATATTTTGGTCAGACATACTGCGTTTGTGCTGCACGTGCTCTGATTTTACACTCATGCCAAGTGCCTGTGTGACAACATCATTTCCTGCTTAACATAAAGAATTTGGTAAAGACTAGGTGTTTTCTTTCTTGTGTCTTACAGCTGAAGGTACAAAGATATTGGCAGTGTCTGCTAGACAAGTCATAATGTAGAAGTGATGGAACCCATATTCTTAATTTCTAGTTTCTTAGAAATTGGATTTATTGAATTTCAGAATTGAAAAGGTACCAAAAAATTAGTTTCACGTACAAATGTTACTTGAAATAATACCAAGCAATTGGGAAATGTGCCTGACTAGCCTTTGAAAGGGATAGATAATTTAGGAAGGCAATGGGAGAGGTGGAAGAGGAGGGGACAGTTCCTCGACCTGCCATTAACTCACTCATCACAAATAGTTGATTTCACTGCTATGACATCAATTTATCTAGCTGAGCCTGTAAGCCTTTCTTGATAAGATTATGTTGGCTTTAGTGAAGCTGAGATGATTTATGTCTACTTAAAATCCATCCTCTGTAACAATGCATGCCAAATCTTATCTTAATACACATAGAAATTGTCTTGGAAAAGACCTAGAGCTGCTACTAAACTCTTAATGTGTATCAGGTGGCTGCAGAGAAGTGATCCAGACACCAGTATTTCAGTATGTGGTGCTGAGTACTCAGTACATCACCTCTTCTACCCAGAAACAGGCAATAGGGCAACAAAGCTTCTCCAGAGTCAAGAGCACAAGTCTTGGAAGAAGTGGCTGAGGGAAGTGGTGGTGTTCAGCCTGGAGAAAAGAAGGGGAGAGAGAGACTCAACACTCCCTGAAAAGAGGTTGGAGCCAAGTGGGGGTCAGTCTCATGTGCCAAGGAACAAGTGACAGATTGAGGAAATAACCAAGGAGGTTTAGTTTGGACATGAGGAAAAACTTCTTCTCCAAAGGGGTTGTCAGGGCCTGGCCCAGGCTGCCCAGGGCAGGGGTGGAGTCCCCATCCCTAGGGGGGTTTCAGAGCTGTGGAGATGTGGTGCTGAGGGACATGGGTTAATGGTGAACTTGGCTGTGCTGAGCTAACAGTTGGACTTGCTGATCTTAAAGGTCTCTTCCAACCATTCTTGGACTTGTGATGCCTTAATTAGGTTTGTAATTTCTTCTGCTCTGGGGCAGTGCTAACCCAAGTGCTGCGGAGTCATTACCTCCCTCATATCTGAGCTGCTCTCCTGGTGCAGCCTGACAGGAGGTGGCCCATCCAGGCTGGACAGTAGTTGACTGGAGTGGTAGTGAAAGAGATCTCTGATACTGTTTTAGCCAGTGTTAAATGGCCTAATGTTAGTGTTTGGTGTGCAGCCTTACTAGAATTTGGCTTTTTCCTCTTTTAAAGTGTCCTGTCATTCTTCCTGGTCCTTGGCTGATACAATCAATATCGCTCCTCTGAGGACAACACATTGCTGCTGTTTTTCCCAGCTGGGGAACTGTCCCTGCAATGTTGAAGAAATAAAATATTCATTGCAAGAAGACAGAAAACATTTCTAATTTTCAGTTTCTGAGCCTTTGGCTCTATGGTGGCTGGTGCAATCCCTTCAGAAAATGGGTGTGTTGGGAAACATCCATGTTTGGCTGACTGTGAGGCGTGTGGGTGTTCTTATAAAGGCTTACACCTAAATGGGAGCAACTGGAAGACCAGACATCACAGTGAGAACTGGAGAAAAGACCACCAAACCTGTTGCTGACTGAACAGGTTTGGAGAGCAGCAATGAAGATCTTGAAAGGAAAGCTGATTACAGCTCTGAGCACGCTTCATACACATACACACACAGCAATGCCACTTCAGAGGGGTTCCTGGAGTGCTGAGAGTCACAGTGCTTTGGAAAAGTGTTTTCTGTCTCTGCAGAAGAGCTCCTGCCAGTGCTGGCTGGTGGGGTTCAGGTGCTGTTCCAGTTGTGAGTGGCAGGGTTGTCAGGCAGGCAATTGGCCCAGAAATGGCAAGGGCAGCTAATGATTAATTCTCAAGAAGGGCTGTTTTCTTCAGGCTGCAGTGTCAGGAGATGAGGGAACAGACAAATATCACTAAGAGTGGTGTTTGAGAATCCAATTCCTTTCTACCTGTCAGCACTTTGCAGAATGAATACAAACCATACCCAAACCCATGGGTGGCTTTCAAGTGTTTCTACTCTGCAGTGACTGGCTTTGGACAGTCCCCAGGTGATGCTGAAGGGTTCAGAGCTGTGGTCTGATGAGAGGACTGGGCAGGTGCAGTGGGGAAGGACAGGGATCCTGGATCCTGCAATTCCCCATCCCTGGAACTGGGATTGTCCACCTGGTTCTTGACAGATGGGTCCCAAATTCATGGTATAACAGAATCAGAGACCATAACCTCCCTTTGGCTCACTGTCTCTATGGTTATCTTCTTTCTAGGCCTCAATATCATGCTAAATCTCTTTATACTTCTTTTTCCACCTTTAATGAATGTGGAAACATCTTTTTCATTTTCAGAGTAGAGCTACATCTCGAATGTTGAGGAATATTATCATATGCTTCCTAAATTTTCCCTTATTTAAACAAAATAACTGAAATTCTTCAACTGTTCCTTAAAGGCTATTTTTCCCCAGGTTTCTAAAATTTCTCAAGTGTTTTTCAGGCTCCTTTTAGTTGGATTATATCCTTCCTAAATGATATTAACTGTATGCCAGCTGAGGCCTTATAGATAAAGGAGAGCTGATTCATTTCACAGACAATACTCCTGCTACAATTCCCATATGAACTTTTCAAACAACTTTTAGCCTCGTGTTTAGCTGGTGACTGACAATGATGTCTTATTACCTTCCCACAGTATCGAACCCAGCAGTTCCCTATAAGGTGCTTAAAAAGCTGATTATCCCTGCTAATGTGTAGAGCTTTGTATTTTCTTTTCATTGAATTTTCTTCCTCTTCTGCAGCACTTGCCATGCTTTGAACTTGATGACTTTGCACATTAAACAAGCAGGTCTTGATAACCACTGATGTTCATCTGACAAGCCTCTGGCCCAGAACAGACCAGAATCTCTTGGGTGTAGCCCACTAGTCCCAAAGTCAGTCACTCATAGTTCTTCAGAGCAATTAGCCACCCATGTGTGCACCTGACTGGTAATTCAATTATCTTGTACTTGGAAACATCACAGACATTCAGAGCAAGCAATAATATTTTACCCGAGTTCCCACGTGATGCAATTGAGCATTTGCAGCCTCTTCTTGCAAGAAAGAATTGTCTTTTTTTTTTTTCTGATTTTGTTTGCTCTTCTCTGCTACTGCTTCAGTGTAACTTCATTTTTTTTCCCCTTTCCTTGAGTATGAATGACACTTGCTAGGCCAAATGTCTCAGGATGCCAGCTAATCTTATTCTCTTTCAGCTGGAAATACCTTTCTAGTTACATCAGGAACCATACCTGCCTTTTTCCAAAGTAAATCCCATCACTGACTCGTATCCATCCTGTGACTGATACCAAGTTCTTCTCCTTCAGCTTTCTCTTAGGAATAATTTGTTTACTAAGCTGTAATTCTCCTTATGCTTGGAAAGAGATGTTTAAATAATTTACTGATGTGATTCAGTTTTGACAGTAGCATCCTACAGAATGGATTGTATTGGTTTGTGTGAATAATGAGTGGAATGCTCTTAATCTGTATTTTCTCTCTTTGCTCAAAGCAGGGACACCATAAACACAAAAATAAAAGCCCCAAAATAAAACCACACGGTTGAGCAATACAAAGATATCTTATAAAGTCCCCTAAGAGAAGATGGAAACAACTTTAAATGCTCAGGTGATAGCTTTAATTGCTTTGTTGGAGTAGCAAACACATGAGGGAACTTTTATATCCTGTGTAGCTAAAAGTAAATATTCCTTGGTTTAATAATGACAGTGTGAGTCATGGGTTGTCAGCCTATCTACCATGTTTGATGCCATGACCTAGTCAAGGTATTATTTACATTACTCTGTGGCTACTTTCTCTTTCCTTGAGTTACCTTACGAAGTTCAACTGATAATTATTATTAGAAGTGCTTGGAATTTGCTGGAAATGGCCTTTTGAAAATTTTCATTATCTTTCAAATAACTTGCCTAATATTTGGAAAATACATTCTCAAAACAATGTTTTGGCATTTTCCAAGGGGATGTTTCTTTTGTCTTTAATCTTTCTATGATTTACCTTTTTCTTCTTTCCCCAGTACATATTTTTCCCCTCTTCCATTTCAATCTTCAAACAGAAGTGGAAGGTATCCTGAGGCTAATCCATGTGACTGCTCTGTTATTAAATACCTTAGTTTCAGGAGAGATACTGGTCAGCTAAGGCTCAGAAAATCTTGGCTGCCATCATTTTACTATGTGATGTTGAGCCAAATAATTTAAACTGTTTTTAAGCTTGCTCAGATGTCAGATAGGAATAATAAAGCTATTGAGACACTGTATAGTGCTTTGAAATCTACAAATGAAACAGTTATGGAGAGAAAACTGGTAATTATAAACATAGGGACATGAGGAAGATATGAAGCCCATATACTTAGATGAGATGGTAGAAGTCAATTGGGTAAAAAATATTCTATTTACTGGAAATTATGTTTTGGTAGTAATTAGTTTTTAAATAGATTAAATTGTGGGATTGTGTGGTTGACTAAGAATTAAATTACCTGTAGCATTGACCAATGGCAACACTCAGCACCCAGGTCTCAATTCCTTATCTATTGCCTTTAAGAGATTGGGGACATGGTGTGCATGGGACAACTGTCTAAAATGAAGCATGTCTGGGGTTTTTTTTCCACCACTGAAGTTTATGCTGCATTCACCCATATGCTTCTATCACTGCTACTGTTGTCTCAGTCATTTGCTTGCACGTTGCAGTATGGCTCCTCAAAACTTTGGAGATAATTTCAAAGTGCTTCCAGGAATATTTGAATTTTCTGCTAGTTTTATGTTTCTCTTCTACGTGCAATCACTAAGTTCACTGAGAAAAAATTGTGGCAAGAAAGAAGAGACTTTCACTGGTTTAGAATTGTTGCTAATAATTTGTTTTGAGCTGGGAGTATATAGAGAGAAATCCTGCAGTCCCATGTTTACCCTGAAAATTATTAGAATGTGTCTTGTATCCATAAAATATGAGGCTATCTGTGGTTTATGTCCTAATAATCCAGTGTCCTGGAAACTTAACAACATGCTGTTTGTAATACACACTGAGGAACATCATCTCACAACGACATAGAGGAGCACTAGAATTTTTGCTAACCTTTATCAAGGCAAATAACTTGGCAAAATATCTTTTAATCTTGAGAAGAAGTGACTGCAGGGTTCAAATCGATCCCAGACAACTGCTTGGCAATTTGAATAGGAAGAATAAAAAGAACAAACAAATGAACATATATTAATTTACTGTGATTTTGTAAAAAAAAAAAAAAAAAGTCTACAGGGATAAAAAAATAATATGGAAAACTTAACAGAGAACAGAGGTTTGCAAAAAGGGCAGTACTTCCAAAATACACTTGAGTTTTAAGAGTGAATGAGGCTTTTTAATCTCTGGAAAGCAACATATATCAAGCTTGTCACCAGAAAAGTGTCTGTAATATGGACAGGAGCCACATTTTGCCAGAAGATTTCTCCTGATGGACTTAACAGAGAATATAAGAAACTGGGAAAGGGGGTATGATGAGTTGATTTTTATTTTTTTTTATTTTTTTTTTTGCCTCGCTTAAACCCAGCAATTCAGCACCTCTGTGTGACATTTACCCAGCATACCCCAACAACTCAGAGGTGTAAAAAGAAAGGCTGTAGTAGCAGTGAGAGCAGCTGCTGTGTAGTAATTCCTCTTGATGGGAGCAGTCATCACTGAGTTGGTGCAGTCGCCCTCCACCCCCTGTTCTCCTCCTGGCAGCTCTGCCAGTCACCCACACACTGACTCCCCCCACAGCCCTCTGCTCCCCGCTTAGGGAAAGGGTAGAAACATTCCAGCTGTTCTTTCCATGCTCTTTCTCTCCCCCACACCCTTTCTAAAATAATTGCAAACAATTTTAATATAATTTTTTTTTTTGGCACAGCTCTCCTCCAGTTTTCCCTTGGGAAGCTGCCTCTTGTAAAGGTGTGGAAGTTGGGCTCTGATGGGCCAACCGTTCTTGCCTAGTTTTAATAAAACCTGATCCTTTAGTGATGATGAACATTTGAATCCAAGTGAAAGCTTCTTCAGGCCTTAATAATGGCTGGTGATAGCTGATGATTTTGTTAGGAAGCTGCTGGGTTCTTGTCTTAATTTTTAATGGAGTGTGATAAGACTGCAAGACTATGCTAATATAATGTGTAGTTCTCCCCTCTGTTGTCTTGGAGATAAATACCTAGCAGTGGAAAGTTATGTCTTTTTTTAATTTTTTTTCCTTTTAAATTTTTTTCCTTTTAATTTTTTTTTCCTTTTGTTTTTTTTCCTTTT
>JAOEGS010011209.1:26145-40230 GCA_025447755.1 Corythornis vintsioides | reverse complement strand
GGGCAGGGGGGTTGGACTAGATGATCTTCTAGGTCCCTTCCAACCCCTAACATCTATGAATCTATGAATCTATGAATGATACTGAGATTATTCTGGTATGATATATGAGGATAGTCTGGTGATGTTTAGCTCAAGGTAACAAACTTTACAGTGTCTTTTTAACTTCCTTGACTAGAGAGATGCAAGGGGAGCACTTTGGGTTTTACATCTTGTAGCTAGGAGGTTCAAATACATCAGCAGCTAAAGTGATGTCCTATGGGAAAAAAAAAAAAATTGTTCCCAGCATCTGATTCAGTGGCTACTCTTTGACAAATATCGGACTGTGTTAGGTCCCTGGTGTCTAACTCCTCAAGTTCTCTACATCAACTCATGCCTTGCAGAAATCTACCTCAGACAACGTCACTGTGCCTTCTGTGTTACCTGCTCTTTTCAGCTGGGGACACAGGGGCTCCAGATCCAGACAGATGAGTTGAGGACTTCCAGGATTAAAATCCTACACTAGGGAAGAAACTTCTGGGGACAAGGGGATTCTCCACTGCTGAGTCGGTGCCGCCTGTTCAGAAGACCCAGTTTCACTATCTGCTTGGAGGAAAGAGTAGGAGCGAGAGTAACAGAGGAGATCCTGCTGTTAGTGCGTGAGGGAGAGAAATAAAGGGCTGGGAGTGCCGCGATGCTGCGATTCAAGCACCAAGAGAAGTTTCCACGCAGCAGCAGAATACTTCTGTAAGTTTTATCTGAATCATTGGAAGCAATCGCGCTTTGGTCTGCTCCGGGTGCAGCGCGCGTGCTGCGCCGGGGCTCGGGTTTGCTGCGGCAGTTTTGGGACGCAGATCGCTGGGCCTATGACGGGAAGAGTCACGGCCGTTCCCTGGAGGGGCGGGATGGGGGAGAAAAGCGCCCTGAGGCGGGATCGATTCGCCGTTTGCACGGGATACGGCGCAACCTACCGGCAGCCGCCCCGCGGGGCGGGGCCGTGCGCACGGGTGGGCGGGAACGGCTAGCCCTGTCGCAAAGAAGATGGCGGCGCCCGTCTACCCGGCCTGGGTCACCCGCTGGGTCTCCGGGCAGTGGCGGAAGAAGAAGCGGCCCCCGAATTTGCGGCCGACTCGGCCGCTGGTGCTGGCCAACAAGGTAGCGAACCGCAGGGAGCAGGCGGGAGGTGAGTTCCCGACCCACCCGGGAGAGGCGGCCGGGGATGGCGGCGGGGCTGGGCCCTCAGACCTTCAGGAGTAGAGCTGCCGCCGGCGGGCCCTGCGGCCTTGACCACGGGAGCTGTTCCGCCGCTCCCCGCCCCCGGCTTTGCCCTGGGAAGGGTCACGGTGGTGTCCGAGCTGGGTCGAGTTGGTGCTCGAAAGTGCCTGGCGTGCTGCAGAGCAGCAGCGGGGAAAGGGCTCTGGTTTGTGCTGGAGAATTGGCACACGCACCCTCTCGTAAAAGTTATTTTCTCGTACAACGGCCCGAAACTTGCACCTTGTCGTCTTCTGTATGTGAATCGCTCATGTAAAATACTTGGTTACAGCTCAACACAGTGTTTACCTAAGGAATTCAGGCAGCTGCAGCAGTGCTAAACTTTGGCTAGCCACATGTCCTCTACACGAAACAAAGATGTGCTCCCTAGTGCTGTTTTTTTCTCACCTGCCACTACCCGGTCCTAAACTTCTCTCTGGAGACGGATACCCTGAGGGGGCTGTTAGTGTGAAAGCCCAAACACCTGACGTTTTTGCTTGTTTCCTTTCCTTCTAGAGGCGACCTGCATCACGGAGATGTCAGTCATGATGGCCTGCTGGAAACAGAATGACTTCAACGATGCAGCTTGTGCCAAGGAGATTGAGATGTTCTATGACTGCGTGGCAAAGGCAGAAGTAATTAAGGCCTCTTTTGTGTTCATAAAGGCTAGTAGTAAGGAAGGAGGAAGCCACCAATCATTTTTTATGGCCCAAGAGTAATAATATTCTCTGAATGATTTAAATTTGGTTGTAACCCATTTGAGGTGTAGGAGAGATGGAGGATGATGTAGACCAAGCATGCAGTCCTTCCTTTTTGAATGCAGAAGTTAAACATTAGAATTAAAATTAACAACTATAGGAAGGGACTGGATGTTTGGTATTTTATAACTAAGGATAAAACACATCCAGTCCTTTTTGTTTTGACATATTCTTGAGGTAGAACCTCTGTTGCAGTCGAGTGACTAACCTAGGCCATTTCTTTTCATTTATTCCTGGTTTTAATTTCTAAAGTTTCACCACTAATGAACCAATAGCAGTCACTGCTCTTCTTCATATTGCATGATAATTCTGAAAGAGGGAGAGTACAGTTTGGAGCTGTTAAGTAGAGCAGTGATTTGTATAGTGCAGGATGTGGGTTATGTTGTTACTGGGGAGATGCACAGTGTGGGTAAGTTTCTGCAATTACTCTGATTCATAAAAATGAGAAATATTTGAGTCTGGCACCAGTCCAATGCCTGCATTATCTAGACAGTAGAGGACAGTGGTAAATTAATAACAGGAAGTAAAAATAAAAAATCTGAGCTGCTACTATAAGCTTATAATATTAACTAAGTATGTGGAAACATACCATCTTCACAAGATGTCTGAGTCATTAATTGCATCATTCAATGTCATCAGCTTTTGAAAACTTTGTGATTATTAAGCCAAATGCTACTGTAAGTGTTCCTTAAAGAAATAGCATTCTTCTGAAAGAAACATCACAGTACAATTAGAAGTAGTTTCTGGGGGAGAGTCTCAGCCCTGAAAACAACCAGGTAATATTCAGAGGTTTCTGTTTCTCTTTCAGAAGGAGCGCAAGAGTCAGAATGAGGAGGACACCCTGACACCCCGGGGAAACTTAACTTCCAAACAAGTGAACCGGCTCCTGAGGAGGTTTCCTCAGATCACACGTCACGTGTAATGTGCTTTCCTAAAGGGACTGTGGGCAAACAATTAAAGTTGGAGTCTTTGGGAAAAAAAAAAGTGAAAAATCGACTTGAGTGAGCATGTGATGTGAGGTGGTGTCTGTCAGCACTGCCCTGTGAATCCTGACCCCACCTCTGATCCCATATTTGTGGTTGCATATTTAGGTTTGTTGTTGTTGTCCTATGGGTGGACTGGGTGATCTAGGAGGTCCTTTCCAACCAGGATTATTCTGTGATTCCAGAGCAAAAAACACTCATCCTGACCAGCAGCTGACTTTGTTAATGGTATTCTTGGGTCTTGCAGTCTTAAGGTTTCTGAAGTGTATTCAACTGGCCACAGTGTGGAGACAGGTCCTCACTGTGAAATGGCATCTAGGAATGCATATAAATACCTTTTCTAACAGATAGAGGGTGAGTTTTCCACATGTATAAACTTCCTGCCTCACTTCTGAGCTGTTGTGTAAAAGTGCTCAGGCCCAGACATTGAGCCAACTTAAAAATGATACAATCTCAGGACTCCCTACATGTACATACACACAATTTGGTTCCTCTTGAATTTTTTTAATTCCTGCTGCTGCACAAGAAGGCTGTAAAACAAGAAACCTCCAGTGAAATACCTTGTTAACACATTGCTAAGGATCAAATATAACCTTCTGATTTGCAGGTGCATCAGACATGGTGCCATGTCAGATGGATTATGTGGTCTGTTCTATAATAAAATAACTAAAGACTGTTGTTTGGCTCGAGCAACTCATAATCTACAACAAAATGTGCCGTTGTTTTGGTAAAAAAAGCTAAAAAGGGGAGAGAAAGTTCAGGCATAGACTGATACTGAAATAATGTAATTAATTATTAGGTTTGATTTAGGTTTGATATTTTTTTTCACTGCAGGCCTGTTGTTTTAGTACCAGTACCTAATTGGTAAGAAAACTGCATTGCCTCGGAGAACTAATGGTAAAACCATTTATATCACTATTTCTTTGGGGCATAAAGAAAAAGCAGAGTAAGAGGGGAGCTGACATCTCTGGTGCCCCAGGCCAATACCTATTCATCACATAAATACCTGTCAAGTGTATGCTTTCAAGTTACTGAAGCAGTTTAACTGTTACTTACAATGGCTCATTAGTGGGTTATGCCAGAGGGAAGCTTGTTGCTATTATGGCATAATTGGGCCTTTCAGAGGACTTCAGGTCAGTAAGAACATGATGCCCACCCTTTGGTTCTATGACATTTGGCATTTTCTGTCCAAAAGACTCTGAAAAGGAGAGTTATGTGCTGATTCTTTGTTTCTGAAGGATACAAGCTAAAGTGAGGAACAGAGGAATTCTAAATTAATTTCTGTTGGTGTTTTTTTTTTCCTTTCTTTATATTAAAACTTGATAATAAAAGTATAGTTTTGCACCTCTTAAGACAGCAGCTGTGCTAAATGTACCAGATTTTAGTCTGTGAAGAACTTTTGTTTTTATTAAAGAGGATACTGTTTTTTGAATTTTGCACAGCTCACAGTAATCTGGACAGCTATTTTTGGATTTTACTGTTTCACAGTGAGCTTCACAAGTTCAGTTGTTTGAAGTCTTTTTTCTGACCTTTCACACGACTACTGTGAGCTCAAAATTACTATGCTAAAGTTTTCCAGTCCTTAAGGGGTTGCATTTATTTGGAGGAAGATGGAAGGGAAGAGAATGCTTTCAGGTGCTCCTGGGTTTTACAGGGCTTCTTTAAAAGTACTCTAGCAGTTCTTTTGGCTCAGGATCCCATGCTGTACCCAAAAAACCTCCAGTTACTGATTGTCCTTAGCAATTTGTGCTGCTGCCATTTTCCTATATTTCACTGTTAGGCATATATTGGGTGTTGAAATGTGTTCTGTGAGATGTTCAGACTAGGGAACAGTCCATTAGTAGTTGTGTGTGCAAGTGCAGTCAATGACACTGTCCTCTCCGAGTTCAGGGCTTGTACCCCCAACCCCCCCAGTTGCTGTTGCTGAGGAATAAAAGAAAGCTGGGTTCTGGTGCTGAGCCCACAGGTTAAGAACTTTGCTGCAAGAGAGCTGTATGTGATTATGTGTTGGGTAAGAATTAAACAAAAGCTGACTAGCTGTTCATAAATCAGATTAACGGGATTTAGGCAAATCTGCTGGAATTCCTTGATCTTACTCCTGTTCCTTACAGCTTGAGTATTATACCAGCTCTGGCTATGTCTGCTGTTAACTACCTCTCTTTATAGGCTTTCACTGAAGATCTCTTATGGAGGAAGCCTTGATACTTCATCTGATTTTAATGAATAGTGGTCCTGCCAGTTCAGGAGAAGTAGTTGAATTCCAGAGAGCCAAGAATATTTTAGAAGATGGTACTTCTTGTTCAGAGGGGTCCATACAGAACAATCTGTGAGAAGCAAGACAGAAAGACTTGGTAGTGTATCAGACTTACTATTATAATTATTATATATTATGTGCATATATTGGGGTAAGAAAATAATTGTTGTTAAACAGTAGACTTAGGTATTTATTAGGTATTTGTATTTATATTTAGACTTGGGTATTTACAATCACATCAAACTTGCCTACACAAAGTTAAAGATCTGATTTACCTTATCTTTAGATATGTTACCTATCTAAACTGACATAATTGTATTGGTATAATTTCTTTCTTGGCATTCCTCTCCACTTTGGAGAGGGCCATGTAGCCATGAGAAGCTTTTGACTATCTGAGATTCACCTCTTTCTAGAAAGTGTCATTACATGTGCCAGAAAAATTGGAAAGAAGGAGATAGTTCTGAAAGAGATCCCACCACAGAGGTGGTGCAGAACTACTGCAGAACCTACCTTTGTCCTGTTTCACTTCTCCAGGAACTGAATACCAGAGTTGGACTTCGGTTGCTTTTGCTGAACTGGTCAGTATTTCCCTTAGAATCACTTTGTCCAGGAAATCACTTAATCTATGAAAGCCCTGTCTAGAGAGGGAAGCAACTTACAAGCTATGGTGAGAGAAATCCAGTACAGGCTTTTGCTAGAGGTGTTAAACCCTATTAGTATGGGTCAGAGGGTTAAACAAGTGAGTGTCTTACAGGAGTTCTGAAGAGGCATCAACAACCTCTCTACTGACTAAGGTGCACATTGCTCTGAATGCTAGTAGAGTTTCTGTTCCTGACTCCAATATATCCTTTCCTTGTGTTTTCACTGGACTAAGTGTTTCTAAATTCCAACATATTTCCATATTTTCATTTTGGTTTGCTTTTTTGTTTTGTTTTGGTTTTTTTTTGACCAGTGCTGCCTGAGACTCCCAGCTTGCTGTAGCATCTATGCTATTTCTATCCTCTGCTGCCCTCATCATCTGCCTCTCTCATGTAAGGATATAGGAGATTTGCATCTAATTAAGTGTAATTCTTGGCCAAAGCCACTCTGTCCAGAATGAACTGTGGTACAAATCAACTCCAGAAAGGGCTCCTTCCTACCATCTAGCAACTCCTGTAAAAAAAATCCATCATTAAGTGGAATTTCCTTGTATTTCATGAGTGATCAAGGATGAGGCAACACAAAACTTTAATGTGAAATGAGTAATGGGCAATAAGTGGAATAAAGAAGGAAGAAAAAAAATGAAACCATCTTTTTTTTTTTTTTTTTTTAAAAAAAAAGACAGTGGATTTTTACCAGCCCATTCCTTGTTTTTATGCTGAATGTGTCTTTGGAAATGCTGCTCAGCAGACTTGGCCAGAAGTGAGCTCATTTCTTAAGGTCACCTTCATGTTTCATACTGCACAACATCAGGAGTTAATCCTTCCAAAACCAGAATATAAATATAAGAAATGCCTGTTAGATTGAACTGAGGAGCAGCACAGAAAAGGTATTAAAAAATTTCCAAGAACAAACAGCTTCAAATAGACCAGTTCCCTTCCTAGATTTAAGAATGTTTAAACCTTTTGTTGAAGCCACTAACCCTAATCGACATGAAGGAGCAGTAAACTGGAGACACTAAGAAACCCCATCAGATTGTTTATAGCAATAATTATCAACCCTCTCAGAAGCATCCTAGCTAAGCAAGTGAAAATAAATGTACAGCCCAAGGTCAAGGAGCTACTTTGATGGGAAAGATCTTTGGAGGCAAGATGCAGTTCTGCAAATTGGGAATGCACCCTGGAGAGAGCTGTGCCACCTGTGGCTTTTCCGCGGGGATAGCTGCAAGCTACGTAACATAGAGTTTTCAGGGTCCCGTTTACCTGCGTTCAAATCTGAGGAGAGTGTGACCTCAGGAAGCTGCAAGCAGCTAATCGAGGAGGCAGCGGTGGGGGGGGATAAAGTCCAGATTCCTTCCAACAAGTCTAATCTCCGGCGAGTGTGCGCGCACCAGCGCTTTCCTTTTCCAGTTCTGCTGCGGGAGGTTGTGCAGCAGGACCCGTTCCCGGCTGCCGCCGCAGCCTTTGCGGCTCGGGGGGAGGGCAGGAGGCGTTGCGGGCGAGGAGAGAGCAGCTGGCCCCGCAGCTGGGTAGTCAGGGGCCGGGGGGGCGGAGGCTGGCCCCGGGAAGAAGCGCGTACCTGGCTGGGGGAGAGGGAGGGGACAGCGGGGTGCGGGAGCGGGCTGAGCGCTGCGCCCCACCCGCCTGCGCCTGCCTCCTCCTGCTTTTAAGGTGCTAGAGAAATTCGGGTGCATGTTCTCCTCCTTTATTTCTCACACCTCTTTTTTTTTCCTTTTCCGAGGAGAAGACTCAAGGAGAAGAGATGAGGAGAGGAAGGAGAAAGTGAAATTCTAGGATGCTGATGGGAACTTTGATCCTTCCCCTTATATCCCTTTCCCTGCACAGAAATGGAAGAGACATTCCGCTCCCTCCAGTGCAGAGCGCCTAGTGCCCTGCTCCCAGGGAAACCCAGCTGCAGAGCCCCGGGGGGAGGCAGCAGCTGAGCCCGGCAGCCGAATGCCAATGTGATGCTTGAAGAAGCTTCTGCCCACTTTGTACGGGAGGGATGGAGATCCCCAAAGTACTCGGGCTCCTGGTAGAGTTCTCGAGTCTGCTATCCTGTCTCAGATGTGTGGAGGTAAGAAATAGTTATCCTATCTGCTTGCAAGAAGTCATGGTTCTTTTAATATCCTCACTGTAACTGGATCTTGTTATTACTTGAATATGTTTTCCTAAGCTTCTAGGCAGCTGTGGTCTCTGGGAAAGGCTGGGGACTCAGGGAGGGATTTATTTTGTTGTGCTTATGAAATTGAGAAAAGGACACAAAGCAGGAAAGCAGGATGCACAAGGGCTTGCAGATGCTTTGGCTCAGTTTTCCCGTGTTTCTCAGGCACTGCAGTGACCCTGGCAGGAGAGATCCTTTGTTTCTGTTGTTTGCTGATTGACCGATTAGCCCTATTGCTGTTGTGGACAGATGATTTGTAACTGCATGGATGTGGGGCCGTGGCTGCAGCATAGGCTGTTTGCCCTAAAATCTGGTGGTAGTGATGGTTGGCACTGGGGGATTTTGGAAGCTGCTATGGGAACTGACAGAGACTAATCTTTCATTAGGAGAGAAGCATATTACTTGGACTGCAGTTCTTTCCTTTATGGTCTGTCTCCAAGAAGAGCAGGTTCAGGCTTTCACATGCAGCCTGTCATTAGCCCAACCCATTCCCCTATCACTCGCAGGCTTTCATGTGTGTGCAGGTGCACACTAAAAACTACGAGTCAGGGGACCTGGATTGTGGCTCAGCCACCTGCTTGGTGCAGCCACTGAAGTGTAACTTAGAGCTCTTTCCTTTCTTCACAAAAACTTTTGAGATCCTCTGAGAACTCCTTACACGTTGTTGGTTCCCAGGCTATGTGGGCTTGTAACAGTCTGATCACACAGATAGATGGATTTCTGTCTGAAAAGGGCTTTCTAGTTATGTGTTAATTTATCTGTGCATCCTTTTGTACATACACACCTGAGATTTGGTCTGTTTCTGAACCATGTCAGGAATTCATGTTCAATATAGTGTCACATTCTGACTTCTGGAGGGTGATGCTGGAGCCTGGCTGTGGTTGTCAACTCCTACTGGACCATATTCCTAAGCTTGATTTGAAAATGACATATGCTATGGAGTAAGTGTCATTCCTGTTAGGTGTCTATGGAAACTATCTTTTCTTATTCCAAAGTGGATTTGGTTTAATTCCAAATTTTACTCTTCCCTTTTTCCAGGGAGAGGTGAAGTTGAGAAAAGCAAAATTACCACATTGTGAAGAAAACCAGAGCCATTTCCAATAGCTAGTATTCTTTATAAGCGCACCTCTGCTTTGTGAAATGCAACTCCTTGTCTCCTTGTTTAGTAAAGTATTCTTAATGTTCATTAGAAGTATTTAGAAATGAATTAATCTAGAAGGAGCTAGAAGAAGCATGGACAGTTTCTTCTCAATCTGAGTCTTGCACCTGCCTGCTCAACATGTAATGGTGTCGAGTGGAGATCCCTATCTCTCAGCCAGCTGTCAAGTTATAGCCACCAAAAACACTGCCTATAAGAGGGAATGCAGTTTTGGGGCTGGATGGGATGCTGGAATTCTGAGGGGTTTGTTTAATGTTTGTTTATTCTTAGGTATTTAACTCCATTTGGATAATAATACCATAGGCCATATCATATTCTCATGTATTAAAACTAAAATCCTCAAAAAGCCATGTTGGATTTTCTTCTTTAGGTGTCTTCCACTTTGCACACAGATGTTTGTTACTGTTTTAACAGGGATCCCCGGGGGCATCATCCCATCATGTAGATACATCTCTGCTGCTGTGGCCTTAGATGGCTTGTCCTATAAACAGAGAGGGAATGAGTGGTATTCACACTTTTTTCACACTGGTTTTGTAACCAATTCACACTGGTTACAATGATTTTCTTCTAGCTTTTTTTTTTTTTTTTCCATAGGCATCTCACTCAGGTTTTCAATTATATTGGAAAAGAACAAGCAGAGCCCTGTAATGTTGTGCTTAGTTCATGGGTAAATCTCTGCATGCCAGTAATTATTCAGTTTGCTGTTAGTGGGCAGAGTTGTGATTGAATTTGAAGAGGAGCAATGGGGAGAGCAGGGAAGAGACTGGTTACTAGGCTGTGTTTGCCTACAGCAGCAAAAGGCTGAGCTGCTTTTAGGACATGTCTATGTTTATTTCATCGGATAATCATCTTTCTCCTTTTTCTCTTTCTTTTCCCAGGCTTTCCTGGGATCCCAGCCCAACCAAAACCATTTGCAGAGTGCAGGTAAGAACAAGCAGTTATTAATTCAGTCATTGGGCAGATTCTTTCCTGCAGTGATGATCTAAGTCCGTAGGTACGATGAACCACTGCTACCTGGCGTTCTTCCTTTCTTTCCAGCACTTCTTCAGTCTTTCCTACTGCCTCAATGTCTGATTATCTCCTTCCCCAAAATGGCCAGGTCACTTTCTTTTGCTCGTGTCTAATACTCTTGCAGTTCCCTGCACCTTCTTCATGCCTTTTCCTTTCATCTTAGGAGATGAATGTCTGCCTCAGTCTCTTTTGCATGCTCTAGTAACTACTTAATTCTTGTACACCCTGCTGTGAGGGCCCTCACTGGTGCAGTTGTCACTTAGCCTCTCTGAGCTTGGCAGTGGCTGGAAGGCAAATGGAACGAGACAAAGTTTCTTTGCACCTTTGCTGTTTGCCTTATGTACCTTTATGGCAGAAGGGTTTTCTGTAAGTGTTGGGTTATTTTTTTATTCAGTGAATAGAGCTATAACTGTCATCATTTTCTCATTCTGTTCCTCCCATGTTAGGGACTCTAAAAAGCCCAGTCATACAGAATCTTGTTCTGGTTTCCTTCTTTCTCATTTCTGGATCATGAATGGAGAGCTTTCTTCTGTTGTTAAAAATCATATTAAATTAATTGCTGGGATTTCTTTGTATGAGATATTTTGCACTGGTAAGTATCTCTGGAACATTGGCAACTGCACTTTTTCCCCAAAATAGGTTCCCTTTCCTTTCCTATACATTGGCCAAGTTCAGATAAACCAGATGATATGCTAGTGTGTATGGGGAACGTATATACAACAAAATACAATGTGTTTTTCCAGCTTTCTGATTTATAGAATGAAATTATAGCTAATTTTAAACTCTTTTCAGTTTCAATCAATTTAGACAAGAAACTAATCTTCTAAAGTGTCTAGGGTGAAATTTAAGAGCATGTTATTCAGGTGCCAAAGCTGGTGGGGAAGGAAGCAAAGGAGTTTGTGCCAGGCAAAAGTGCTGCTCCAGAGCAAGTGAATACATTTGTGGAAATAAACAGTAATGGGAACAGATCCAAGCTGTCCATGTTTGGGCCTGGAGTTAACACATTTCAAAGGTCTGTATGGGCTGTTCATGACTTTCAGATCGATTTGGTTTTTAGACAGTATGTATCATAAACATTCTTTGAGCAGCTGCCTTGAGGAGTGATAGATCTGAGTCAAGCAGGTAGCAATCCAGACTGCAGACAGGGAGGTGTGTCAGGGGATGGCTGGTATCTCCCACACTGTCGGAGCCCCGAGGCCTGAAGCGACGCTAACGGCTTCCTTTCTGTGCCCAGCGTCCAGCGTGTGCGGTGCCGGACCCCTGGGGTATTACAATGGCTCGCTGGCGGTCACCGAGGCTGGGGCAGAGTGTCTCAGCTGGGCAGAGTTCCCCGATTACGTTCAGCAGTACCCAGACCGTGGCTTGGGGGACCACAACCACTGCAGGAACCCGGACGGGGGCGCTACACCTTGGTGCTTCTACCGGCTGGCGTCAGGGGGCATCGGCTGGGCCAACTGTGACTGCAAGCACGGTAAGGGCTGCTGCGTGCCCCAGCTGCACTCTCTTGGGGGCTCAGGCCAGAAGCGTGAGCTGCACAGACTTGCAAGAAGCTAGTGGGACATGCTGTGGAACAAGCACGGTACAATAATTGTACTGAATTGTCAAAATCATGGAAGTAGAGGCTAGTCTGTGTGGGAGAAGAACGGCTGTATATAGTAGGGGGTGGATTTAAGCTGCTGCAGCCATAATGCCTTGTGTAGATGTTTTTATGCTCATACAAGGAGACTTTTTTTTTTTTTTTAATTTTAACATGCTGCTCTGAAAACAGTTTAAGTTATGTGCAAAACAACCCACTCCTGTTCTTTAAGTGTCAATACCAGAGCTCTCCTCATGTAAGTGTAGCAGTTCAAATATAACAAGGAAAAAATGTGGCTGTGTTTGTAAATCTTCTGTGGTAAGGTAGGTCATAGGATTTCCTTAAAATTCCTCCCAGTGCTGACACAAGGACTGCTGCTTACTTTGAAGCATGCAAGGTAGCTGAGGTCTCTCATGGCACTGACTCCAGCACAACATTGCTAAAAATATTTTGTTTGTCCTCCTGTTTTCTGAGTTTCCTTGGTTTTCCCACATTTTGCAGAATAGATGAAGTACCAGTTTAATAAATGAAAAGACAGGGTTCTTTGCCAGCAGAAGTGGTTTCAAAGATGCCTTCATTAAAGTCAAGGATAGGGGTGTAGTAGTACTATGTGCCTGCATTGAGGTACTATAGACAGGAGGTGTATCCTTCTCCCAGTACATAACTGGGTGAGGAGGTGTGCTTTCTAAACACTGCTGGATATTTGTGGTGCAGTGGGAATTGAAAGGGCATTTACATTGGCACTTGCTTTTGTTAGATGAATTAAAGAGGATTCACCTGCTGTTACTGAACATCTAGTTGTAGCAAGAGTGACTCCCATAGGTGAGGTGGTCAGTGGAAAATAAATCAGTGAAGGTTCAGGAGGAATTAGAGAGCCTGCCATTTCCATACACCTTTTCAGGGCAGCATGTAAAATCATCCCCATTGCACAGAAGAAAATGCAGGAGCTGTGGCAGAAACTGTTTCCTGCTGATTTTACCATGGCTTTGAAAAGAACATAGCACAGCAGCCATCCTCCTGAGCAGCCATCACTGGAACCAGGAACGTGCCACTCCTTCATACAAGTCACTTCAGTGAGGGCACTGGCAAAATGAAGATGAGAGAAGCCCAGTGCACTTCAGCTCAGCTACATGCCAGTCCAAGACTTGCTGGTCTGAAACCTTCATCAGAAGATAGCAGGCTTTATTTATGTTTTTTTCTTCTTTTGGAAGGTGCTGTGCGGTTAGCTGAAGATAGGATTGTGGAGCTGTACTTCAGTGGACTCTGGGGCACCATATGTGCTGACCACTGGACTGACTGGGATGCCAGTGTTGTCTGCAGGCAACTAGGTCTCAGGTGCGAACCTCGGTCTGGTTGTGAGAGTTGCTCTTTGGAAGAACAGCCTCTGCTGTTACAGCCCCTCTGGCATGGTCTGTTAACTGGGGGGAGAGGAATTTGTTTTTTGGGTTCATTTCTTGCTTACCAGGGTCATTTTGTATTGTTTTCTTTCTATAGCTATGCCCAACCACAGTCAGCATTTGCAAGATTTTTTTTTAAACAGTAGTTTCTGCTTGGTGCTCCAGACTGTGAGGAGTGACCTGTAAGATTGCATTACCAGCTGGAGTTACTGCAGTGATATAATAGAAATTTTGAGAGTGTGAACATTTTTTGGGAATCTGGGATTTGGACTTTTAAATTTCCAAATAGCAAAGAGATAAGATCCACAGAGAAGGAAAAAGGCGATTCATATACTTGGATGTTTCAATCTGTTCATGGGTTTGTTCATCACTCTTAAATGAGCTGCTCTTTCTGACCACACCAAATTCTCTCCAGTAAGTAGGAGCACGGAATGGGTTAGGTGGTGTGAAGTGCTTTGCACTTGCTTGTGCTTTCCTATTGCACTGTATATCACTATATACACTCCCAATCAATAGGGTCACTGGGATTTGAAAGGGCACAGCTGGACTGGAAAGCCACAAGAGTTGAGGGGAGAGAACCTGTAAGTCAAGCAGTGCTGTGGCATTTCACTGTTCTGTTGTGTTCTCTGTACCAGTGAGATCGGCACAGCTGGGAAGAGGAGTCACCCTGGGCTGTGGCCTCTTCCCCTGCACCTGCAGTCAGCAAACTGCCACGGGGATGAGAAAGCCCTGCTGCAATGTGGCTATCAGGAAGCTGTGTCAGGAGCTTGTAACCAGGGGAGTGCCATGGTAACCTGTGTCCCTCCAGAAGGTAAATCTCCAGGGGAAGTTCACTCCCACTTTCTTGCATCAGTGTTGTGATAAGATGTAAATACTAAGGTCATGAGGCTGTGAGGAACAAATCATTGGAGCATGTTC
>JAOEGS010011209.1:0-26045 GCA_025447755.1 Corythornis vintsioides | reverse complement strand
TGGGCATACTTCTAGAATGTCTGAAAGCTGGATGTGTACCACATCCTCTTTTTATCAAACTATTTTTTTGTCTGCAAACAGCAAAATCATCATCACTGTAGCAGCTAGTTAAAGAGCCATCCCTGGATCAGCAAGTACCTTGTACTGCTGCAATCACAGATGCTTCTGGAGGGTCTAGAGTGGAGGATGTGGTAGGGTGGGACAAGAGCACCTAAAAGCTCCTCTGGCTCATGAATGGTTCTGCACTCTGAACTGCTGGATGTTCTTTGTCTGATTGTGTTGTGCTCTCTTTCCCTTTCTTGAAGCACAGGTGTAGGTGCCCCACTGCGTTTAGCTGGGGGAAAGGAGAGCTTTGAAGGGCGAGTGGAGGTCTACCATGATGGCAAGTGGGGTACTATCTGTGATGACCAGTGGGATGACCGGGATGCTGAAGTAGTCTGTAGGCAGCTGGGACTCAGGTAATTTTCTGGAGATAATTCTGGACTGATTGTCCTATAAAGGGATTCTGTACATAATTCCTGTCCATTTTATGGGTTTATGCTCTTAAGAAAAAAAAAAAAAAAAAAAAGAAAAAAGACTTACTGCATCCCTATCTAAGGTTTGTGTTTATACCTGTTCATTATTTTTTGCACACGTCATAATGCAAATGTTCTTGGCCTCAGTGATAATTAGTCATGGTGATTTCCATATGTGAACAGCAGTTGCTTACTTGATTAAGTTTAAACACTTCCATTTTCACTGTTTGCCCTTATCCTCTTCAGTCAGAAAAGCAGGAGAGAGCATCTCATTCTCCTGTGTGCCATTCAGTGCTTAACATGGGAGCACTTACATACAGGCATTGTAAATCACATCAGTACAGAATTGTTTAGAATAGATGATTCAAGTTTCAGATCCCTCAAACTTTGAGAGTTTTGCCTGTTGCTGAGAGTGAAACATCATCCTTGTCCTCAGAACTCCCCAGGTGTCTGAACTGTTCATGTTGCAGGCACATTTTTATTATGTGTTGGAAGGTCTCATTTCAAACTCTCCAATAACGTATTTTAGTTAATAGCTGGCAACACTCCTGTGTCAGAAATACAGATTATCTATGAGAGGACCCTGACTTAGTGTAGGAGAGTCCCTGTGCAAGGCAGAATCTGAGGGCTCAAGACTGTCATCTTCCTTAGTGAGCATATATGTCTGTAATGTTTGCAGTGGGAACCCGAAAGCCTTGTCATGGGCTCACTATGGGCAAGGATCTGGCCCAATCCTGCTGGATGAAGTGGATTGCTCAGGAAATGAACTTTCACTTGACCAGTGCAAGAAGAGTGACTGGGGACAGCAAAACTGTGACCACATTGAAGATGCTGGTGTCTCCTGTGACCCTTTCACAGGTACCAATCTATAGCTCTATGGCAGTCAGGAGCAGCTGGTCTTACTCCCATATGACACAGCTTGCTCAGCAGATAACCCCCTGCTTCAGGATTCTGCAGGGCTTCTATGTGTGGCTCCCACAAGCACTGCCAGATGTGGAGGCAGAGAGCAAGCAGCAGGTGGGAATGGATCAGAGCTGGTGGTGTTCTCATGGCTTTGCATAGGTGGCATGGAATGGCTGAGGTGAATCCTCCCCTGACATATGGGCATTTTTAGGAGCAATTAATTTTGGGGTTGAGTACCCATAGATGTCTGTGTCTTTGGTTTCTTTCATTCATGGGCTGTACAGAGTCCAGCAGTGGGGCACAGGCTGTTTCTTTTCTCCTCTGCTAAGTGCTGACCTTTTCTTCTCCCTCACCTTGCAGAGGGCACTGTCAGGCTGGCTGGTGGCCACAGCCCAAGAGAAGGCAGGTTAGAAGTTTATTACAATGGAGACTGGGGCACAGTATGTGATGATGGCTGGACAGACCTCAGTGCCCAGGTGGTCTGCAGGCAGCTGGGCTTCAGGTAGGACTAAGAGTGTGTGTAGTGTCTGTGCTTCCTGATTTCAAGGGTTGGATTCCATCAGCCTTCATTGGGATAGGCTGGACCTTAATCCCTGAAAACTGAAGCTGTTTGGTTGCCCTTTTGTGTGTCACTGAGTGGTTTAGGTCAAGAGGCCACCAATATCATAGCTGAACACTGCAGGGGAGTTTGATCTGAACTCCCTCTGTGGGATTAATAAATTGTAATGAATCTGATGTTCTTGTTTTGTTCTGTCTCCTTCCTCTAGTGGTCCTGCTGCCCTGGCCTCTGAAGGGGACTATGCTGCTGGCCAAGGCTTTATCTTGCTGGATGATGTGGCTTGTGTGGGGACAGAGCTGTCCCTCCTGGACTGTCTCCACAGCAACTGGGGGCAGCACGACTGCTCACACGCCGAGGATGTGGGGATCCGCTGCTCCCCAGAGAGCAACACAGTCATGGATGGCAGCCTGGGTAACTCGCCCTGCCTCTTGCCCTGGAGGGTGGGAAGTGTCACCTGCTGGTCTGTTCCTGTGGAAGCTCTGGCAAATGTGGGAGTTTTCCCTGTGCTGTTTCAGTAAGGGGGCTGCTCTCTGAGGAGGACTTCTAGGAATGAGTCCTGGCTGTCTGAGGGCAGAGCCACAGAGCTGTGGCTCCAACAAACCTACAGCCAGACATGCAAGGAAACTTAAACTGGAGAGAATTGTGTTGGCAGTTTCTAAAACAAACCTTGGGCTGAGCTGGTGGCTGCCTTAAAGTGCCAGTGCTCACTGATGAGACACCTCAGCCCCATGTCTGTGGGAAATGGAGCCCCTTTAACTAGACCCTTTAGGAAACTGGTATATTTACATTAGTGTCACACCTTACCAAGACAAGAGGGCTTCAGATGTGAAGGGCCATAGTGTGTAAATTTGCAGTTTCTTGTGCACATGGCACATTGTTAATTACAATTGGGAATGTATTTCAAGTTTGTATAATTTCCTCATTTATATGAGGCCTGGTACTCTCCCCTTTCCCTACTACAGGAGGCTTTCCAGTTTGTCAGACATTTTTATTGAAATAGATGGCATCCAACATTTTTGATTTTTCCTGGATGTAGAACTCTTGTCTTGCTTAGGATAATGTAATAGTTTTATAATTTCAGGTTGTTTTGTTTTTTCCCAGGCATGTTTAATCTTGCCTCTTTAGGCTCAGAAGTTAATACCTTTCCTTCTCTTCTTGTTCTCCTATTTACTCAGCTTTCAGAATATGATCCACTAAGGATTTCCAGTATATATGAAATAAATTAATATGCATGTAGTCTTCTGATTCAGCACAGAGATGAAATGTCTTCACATAGAAGCCCTCCCTTTCTTTTTAAGCTTACTAATATCTGGGATTATGATCTCAGGATACTGGGATATTGATATCTTTGCCTTTAGATCCCAATTCTGGGCACTTGGGTTTGATTACATCAAGCCACTTGTTTTCTTCTTCAGGGCCTCCTGTGCGACTGGTGGATGGAGAAAGCACCAAGGAGGGACGGGTTGAGATATTCCTGAATGGGCAGTGGGGCAGTGTCTGTGATGATGTCTGGACAGACAGAGATGCTGCAGTGGTTTGCAGGCAACTGGGATTCAGGTAAAAGCTCTGGTACATACATCTTACAGATAGAAACAGCTGTCAGGGGGGTCAGTTCTTTCTAGACTTGTTTCTGGGTTTTTTTTTCTAGGGTCCTATTCTCACTGTACTATCATCTGTGTGTGGAGTGACACATAAATATTATTTCTCTTAAAAATCTGCTGATGCATCAGGTTCACCTGGTTCCTGTAGATTAGTCACCCCCTTTCTGATTGCAGTGGTGCAGCAAAAGCCAGGGCAATGGCTTATTTTGGTGAAGGCAGTGGACCCATCCACCTCGACAATGTAGAATGCAGTGGCACTGAGCACACCCTGGGGCAATGTATCAGACCTGACACCAGGATTCACAGCTGCTGGCACAGTGAGGATGCTGGTGTGATCTGTGACTACATGGAAGAGAAGGTCCAAAACATCAGGAGAACAGGTAACATGCCCATTTCTTCCTTGCAGAAATCTGGAGCTCCAGTTGTAGGATTTCATCATGCCTTTATGCTTTTTCCCTGTAGTTCTTATCTTTGGCTGCAACTTTACCTACAAAATAAACATGTCCTGTCCTGTACCTCCTACTTTTTTCTTGTTTTCATTGTTTCTTCTTAGGAGAACAGGGTGCTCCAGACTAGTCTGAGGAGCTCTACCCATGTCAGGCCTTTGAGCCTGCAGAACTTCCCCGCAGCCGAGTCACCATACACTTCCTTAGAGCAGTAACCATGAGCAAAGTTTGGGCTTTAGAATACTAAGGAAATAGCTGTAGAGTTCCCATTCCTGACATAAGACTACAGATACTGCAGGTAAGCACCTCCACCAAAACTGAGGAAACCTGTGGGATGGATCCCACGTGCACGACACAATGCAGTCAACTAACATGAGGATGAATGTCTTCATGGAAGGCAAATGGCATTTGACTCCATGACAGCAATTGTTGACATTGAAGCTGAAGGTACCTACTCAACTGCCCTGACTTTGCTGTGCAGGTCCAGAGTCTGATGTGTGTGGGATGCGCCTGCTTCACCATCGCAAGAAAAGGATCATAGGTGGAAACAAGTCTCTCAGGTACTACTTTGTAATTGCTGGGAAAGCCAGAACTGGTTCCAGATTCCTAGAGGTGCTGGAAATTGCCTGGCAAATGCTGAGTACAGGAACACATTTTCAGTGGTGATCCTGAACGTGATTTGAACCAGCAGGGCTATCTAGGGAAGAGTGCAGACCAGCTGAGCCCAGGTGGGGCAGAGAGGATGGGAAGAGAGGAAAACAGTTGCCATGTGTGTGACAGTTCCTCTGTTTCTTTCTTCAGAGGCAGCTGGCCATGGCAGGCCTCACTACGGTTGAAGGGTTTTCGTCGAGATACTCGTCTGCTGTGCGGAGCAACACTGATCAGCAGCTGCTGGGTAGTGACTGCAGCCCACTGCTTCAAAAGGTGAGTTGATGAGTGAGGAGCCCCAAGGGATGCTGAACAATGAACAAGATAACCTCATACAAGGTTATCCTCTTGGCCCAGTGGAACCACATCAGCAAAGTTTCTAAACCAAGACCTTCAGGTTTATGATGTCTGTGATCTTGGAGCACTTGAGGGGGTGACTCGATATAGGCTTGCTTTATCTTTCACTGCTTACACCTGCCCTCTTAACTTTGAGGGTTTACAACTTAAAGGGAAGCAGCATTTGGCCACTCTTCAGTGCTTTAAGGAACTCTGAGCAGATAAGATCACGAGCTTGTTGCAGCTCTTGAAGACCTTTTTATAGGAAAAAGAAGGCCTGTGCATGGTAGAGAGTGATCTGGAACACCCACTGATGGCAACTGCTGGCTTTAGCACTCTGTTAAAGAGATCCCACAGTCCTGTAGCTGGTACTGTTTTATCAGTTTGTGAGCAGGTGGTTCAGTCGCATAGCAGCTCAGACTTGTGTGAGTCTGTTTCCCTCTTAGTAGGACTATCAAGATCTGAAGCCTCTCTCTTTCTCCAGGTTTGGTGTTGATGTGCGGCGCTACCTGCTGCGGGTGGGCGACTACCACACAGCTGTGAAGGATGAGTTTGAGAGGGAGCTGCCCGTGGAGAGGATTGTCCTGCACAGGAACTACTGGGCTGGCAGCAATGATAATGACATTGCCCTGGTCCGGATGCGGGGCAGAGAGGGGCACTGTCTCTCCTTCAATCGACACGTTCTGCCCGTCTGCCTGCCCGATAGGAAAGAGAAGGCTGACATCAACAGGCAAGCCTGTATCATCTCTGGTTGGGGAGACACAGGTGAGTGATGGGGCTTTGAGGGGAAAGAAGCGGGGGGGGAGTGTTGGTTCAGAAGCCTATGTGGGCCATTAATTTATGTCTGCAAAACTCAAGGCCATGTTTGTACTGCTGCTGTTGTCTGTGCCAGTGCATGGGGCTAAGGAGTGAGGAGGGGTGTGAGTTTTGTGCCATTGTGTTTTTTTCTGATTTTGAGATTTCTTGAGCCTGCTCACGATGGAAGTTTTAAGTCATAGCATCCCCGTGAAGCTGTGGGAGAGAGCAATGCTGCCATCTGGCCACAGTCCTCTTTTGCAGCAGACCCTGTAGGCAGTAGCCTATATGGAGATGATGTACAAAGACTGTGAGAGGCCCATGTTTCCATGACCTCCTGCCTTCTTCATGACACTGTGGTAGTGAAGTGGGAGCTTAGAGATGGAAGGAATCTCTCTCGGACTGCTCTGCTCTATCTCCCTGGATATTACTGCAGGGGCAGGTGGACACTGAGGCTGGTTTCTGCACTAGGATTGAGACAGCCTGTACCTGTCCTCTTGCAGCACATTTCCATGGAGCTTCTGAGGTAAAGGGAGCAGAGAATATTCTAGAAGGTATTCATTATTAAATACTTAATTCTCTTTAGTTGATGTTTTAAAATGCTGGGCTTGGTGGAGTTCTGGCATGGACACTAAACAAAAAAAACATGCAACTCTAAACAAAGCTTTATAACTGGCTGTCCAGTCCTCCCTAATATGAGGATCAGAGATGCAATGCAGGGCCTGAGGCAAAGAGGCCTTTCTGGCCTCTTTGCCTCTGTGACTGGAGCAAGGTCGTATGTTCAGAAAGACTTGCTGCCAAAAGGCAGATAGCCCCAGGAGCTTGTCTTGTTGATTTTGGACGTAACCATCCTTTCCAGCAGTTTCCCTAGCTGTTACCCAGTGTTTAACTGCAGGTATACATTTGCCTTTGTAATCAGCTGCATGTGTCATTTGAGGTGTCTGGGGAGGATCACAGAGCAATTTAGCCATGCAACTCCCTTAAGCTGCACTAGGGCTTAACATCTAGAATCCCTCTCATGCACCAAACCAGGCTTTCCCAATGAGAAGGGCAGTGACCTTACCTTGGGAATGGAAGGGTTGTACTCTAACCCAGCACGCACACTGCATGTTCTGAGAGGGTCTGGGGTTATAAAGAGATTTGAGCAAATCTGGCCAAAGATGGTGAGCTTTCTTTGAACAGTATTTGGATGCCTCTGAAACATCTTCTGAAATTTCTTTGAGGACTGAGCACTTCACAAACATTGCTGCATTTATTCTCTGGAGAAATCACTGTTCTTCTTTTACAGAGGAGGAAATGGTGGCTCAGAGAGGTGAAATAAATTGAACAAAGTTCAAATTACTTGTTGGCAGAACCAGAAGTAAGACTCATCCTTTGATCTAACCATTTTCTCCAACCTCTTCCCCATTTCTTTGATCTTACAGCTCTTTTTTGTGGTCTGGCTTGGCAGCACTGCTTTCTGAAGTTCTGGTGGTTCAGAGATGCTGAGCTTCGCCTGTTTCTGTGCCACAGTCTTAACATGAAATGTACAAATACCTGTCTTTTTGTGGAGCACTGTTGCTCTGGGTCACTGCTGTTGTCTGTATGTGAATTGGTCTGGCTGGTTTGTTCTGTTCTAGGCAAGTCCTATTCGAGAACGTTGCTGCAGGGGGTGGTGCCTCTGCTCCCCCGGGAGGACTGTGAGGCGCGTTACGGGCAGAAGTTCACTAACCGCATGATTTGTGCTGGGAACCTCTCTGAAGAGAAACGGGTGGACAGCTGCCAAGGGGACAGTGGAGGGCCACTCATGTGCCAGAGGTCAAATGGACGTTGGATCATTTTGGGGATCACTTCCTGGGGTTACGGCTGCGGTCGCAAGGATTCTCCCGGTGTGTACACAAAGGTCAGCAAATACGTACCCTGGATCAAGAAAGTGACCAAGCTAAAATGAAAATATCTGAGCTCTAGGAACTTCAACGATGATCCTTTCACCCTGCAGCAGCAGAAGGCTGTGGCTTCTGGCCTGTACCTGATGGAGATTTATTCTGTCATTGGACACTGGGAAAATACTTTAATGTAGAACTGGGAGAAAAACAGTTATGGCTGATTCTTTAAAGTCTTTGGGTTACTTTAGTCTGTAATCTCTGAGCAGAGAAAGCAGGTGCACAGTGGTAAGAGTGAGAAGTCTCGTGCTGCTCTATCTGTGTCCTGTAATGCAATCACACACGGTCCTTTGCCCTGGCACACAGGAATAGAAGTGGAGAGATACCTGCCTCTGCAAACTTTTCACATTTTTGTATGTCTGCACAGTTGAAAAATGCTGCAAGCAGAGGTGAGATGCTTTGAAGATGGCACCAGGCTCTGGCATAGTCGAAATCTTCAGCTAATTTTTTGAAACAGTTCTCTTCAATTCAAGGAATCAGAAGATTTGACTTAAGCTGAGGAATGGGACAAAAGTCAGGGGTTTTTCCCTTTCTTCTTATGTCTTTAGGAGGTTTTTTTTCTCTTTTCTCTTCTGAATAATAGGTCTGCTCCTGTGTGATCTCTTTAAAGTGTCAGCCCCTGCTAGAGATGACTGCCCCTCCTGTTGTAATCCTCTATCACACACTTCCAGCTGCCAGATGCTGTTTTTATTGCTGCTTTCTTAATACAGCAGTTCTTTTGTGTTTGATTTTTGGTTTTGTTTTGTTTTTTTTTTCATTAGAGCAGCACATTCTAGAATCAATTCTTGGTGTGTGAGTAAATCTTAATTTTTAAGAGGCACTAGCTTTCTCACCTTTATGATTACTACAAAAAACTTAAAAATGTGACTTCAAAAGGCTCAAAAGACACATATTTCTTTAAATCTGAATGTAATGTTAATGTCAAAACTCAGTTGTTGAGTCACAATTTAACAGCACTGTGGGGACTATCTTTTGGTACCTTAATTATTAGCTGCCCTTTATTTCTGATATTAGTCTTTAATATCTCTGTATTCACAGTTCTCCCATGAAGCATGGAAATACTCCTAGGGTTTAGGTGTACCTGATTGCTCACTCCTTGTGTAAAGTGTGCTGCAAAGCAGCTTCCATCTTTTCAAAAGTGTGCCCTATTCTTGCTACCTCTAGGCTGTGCTTTCTCTCTTCTCTTTGCAGTATTTCTCTTTTCATTCCTCTTGGTGGGAGTAATCTGTCTTAATCTGAGGGTCTGCAAGCAGTGCCATCAAGATGCAGTTCTCAGAAGTAATGCTGAGAAAGTAGGAGTTGTTCTATACTTCCATTTCTTCCCTCCTTCTCATCCAACCAAATGAAACAGAGTTTTCTCTTAGGCCTCAAATATTTCTGTAAGTTAATTTATTATTCTTGAGTAGATAGAGAAATATAAAAATAGACAGAAGGGCTAAGTATATTAACAGCTGTGCAGTGCATGGTGTTTTCTGCTGTGTATGGACAAGCCAGAGAAAAGACAGGTCTGCCCAGGAGGCAGGGGCAGTAAACTTTGGTGTACAACCAAGGACCTGAACATGGAGGAATAACATAGGATGGGTCATTTAGAAGTTGTGCCAGCTGTGCATGTTTTGGGTTTGCTCATGCAGTGTAGGGTAGACAGTGAGTGTGCCAGACACTAGCCTGCTGTCTGGAAGGTCTGCACTGAAGGCACTGAGGTGTGGAGCACTTGGACAGCCTGTGGATTAGCAATGTCATACTACAGGGCATCTGGTGACAGAGTCCCAGAAATTGCCTTGGATTCGATAAGTAGTGACTGCCTAAAGCTTTAATTTGGCTTCTATAAACCAGTTTAATATAAAGGTGCTGACCTGGCTAGGTGGATTATTTTTATGAGTGAATGTTAAACTAAACAGTTCTATTTATTTACCCTTTCCAGGGATTATAGGATAGATGGATTACCAGGGGTGCAATGGGCTGCTTAAAGATCGTGCTTGGACACTTCGTTTTAAAATAGTAAGTGTAGGAATCATTAAAATATGCAATCTCAGAACCCCTGCAAACTGGCCTTTGAAACAGAGCTGATTTGTTTGTGACTCTTCTCAAGGGGTTGAATGTCTGCAGTGCAATTTCTGATGATAACCCTGTTTGAAGTGCCAGGCTTGATCCTTTGGCAGCCCTGTGCTTGGCTTCTTGCTGGCTGTGTTGTCCTACAATTGTTGGCAGAGAGTCCTTAAGATGCAAACTGCAGGCTGCTCCTTATCTCCCAGGAATTAAAATGACAGGAGGACTAAAGGCTATTATGTCACAGACCTTTGGTTTTGCGGGGGACTAAATGCCAATTTCCACACCACAGCAATAGTACCTGTTTGAAAAACATGGAGGGATTTGGCTTTTACCTTCAGCATCCCCCAAGCTAGCATGCTGCAGCAGCTCAAAGTTCCTGTGCTGTGTTTCTCTATTTTAACTTGGTTTGAGATCTTTCAGTTTATACCTGTAATGCCAACAGGCATAGGAACATCCAAAGGATTGAAACTGAAGTTATTTCCCTGAGTCTACTTAGCTTGTTGCCCTTCAGGAGTTAGAACAAATTACCCCATAGCATGAATGAGGCGAAGGCTTGGCATTGTCTTCTGAAATTCCCATGTTGTTCAAAATGCTTCTTTCTCCTAGATCTTGTCACCATGAAAGTTGTGAGAATCCTTGTAACTAACATCCTGTGAGTCCTGCATGAGCCAGGAGGAGGGAAGGAAATATCCAATCTCCTTCTACTTTTACACCTTACTGGTTCTGTAGGCAAACCTGCCAAACCCTCCTTGATTGTCCCGGCCTGTTTCAGAGCATCACTAGTGCTCTTTACTGCTTAAACCAAACTCCTGTGCTCTTCCACTGAGGCTTACTGAACTGCCTAGTTGGCTGTGCAGCACCCGGCTGCCCTAGGCCTGTATTTTGTACCTGATGTTGGCCAGCAGCAGATGTTTCAAAGGACAGTACATGTGGGTTTGTACTGATCAAGTTTTACAGCCTTTCCTTTGGGGAATACTGTCCCTGGCCCATTTAAATGAATTAGTTGCATTACTGTTATAATTAAAAATAGAAGTATAAGTACTTGGTTCTCTAGGTGTTGTACAAACACTACGTGCTATCCTTTTGTGGTTCTTCTTTTTCTAAAGCATGAGAGTTTATATCCCCAACGTTAAAAAAAACTGATGTAACTAGCCTTCATCTTCCATAGCAGTGGTTAATCCTTTATTTAATCCAACTAAGCCTTACTATTTTTTGGCCAGTGAGAGCCAACATAATTTATTCATTCTCCATAGCACATAATTTCTTTTTATGGTTCCTGAATTAACTGCCTTTTGTTTTCACTGGATCCCATCTGTCCCTGTGTTCTCGGTTACAGGAGGAAATAGGGAGCCTAGCTTTAAATTCTCCATTGTCCGTCACGCTAGAGATAGCCTCTTTTCTAGGTCTCTACAACCCAAACTCTCTAGGTTTCTGGTAACTTGCTGTCTCCACATCTGCTGCATCTTTAAGCTGTGGTAACCAGAACCGAATGCAGTTTGCCAGGGGAGGCTGTGCCATCTGCTGATTATTTTCAGTATTCTTTTCTCCAGTAGGCAATGATATGATGCCAGCTCTCTAAGTGTTCTATGTGTGTATGCTGGAGCTACCTTTCAACTGGCTAGTGTGGTCTCACTGGCAGCCCGCCAAGGTTAATTGCCCCCATGTCTCAGGCAGGTGCAGCAGCCCCTCTGAACTCAGAACAATTGCTGTAGGTATTTCTAGGGAGCACCTGGATAGTTGTGCAGAGCTCTGCCTTGCCTGACACACCTGGCATACTTGTAGGGCTGATCCATCTTCCCAGCATTAGTCCATTGGATAAGGCTGAGGCACGTGCACTATTTTGAGGAGCTCAGTCACCCTTCCTGGTGGCTACACTGTGCCATGTGGATGCTGTGAGACAACCTCCCACTGTGATGTGGCACATGCTGGTTCTGTGAGAAAGGGCACGTCCTTCTGACTGGCTGGGAGCAGTGGTAGGAGTAGAAGCATGGCTGTGGTAAGGGTCTAAGGAGCAGTTGTTAGTGGTGCTGGTATCCCTCTGAGGGAATACCCCAGTACTCTACAAAGGCTGACCCAGTGCTGGTATCTTCCTAACCTGCAGTGCCTGCACTTGTACCCTTACCTGCTTTTTATTGACACCAGTCCAGGCTTTGGCCAGCTGAAGCTGGATTACAGATTGATCCCTTTCCTGTAGCTGAACACTGTTCTGATGATTCCTCTGAATTATGTTCTATGCTGTAATTAATTAAGGATGTTGATTACCCTTGTAATCCTTGTAGCAGAGAGTAACAGATCAGTTTCTCAAAGGTATTAGTGGAAGCGTTGGTTAGGAACCAGGAACATGGATATTTGCTGTCTCAGGGGTGAGAAAGGTGGGCCTGCCTTTTATCTCTCTGCCTTTCTTTCTGAAGCCAATATCCTGAAGACTCTTCACCCCAAAAAAAACTGCAGTGACCCAACAACCACTCAGAGACAGATTTTTATGTGTATATTCAGCAATCAAATGAAAGTTTTTGAGAGATGAACTGCACTGTGGTATTTAACACCATCTTGACAGACTTGCTGGGAGTTTCTTACAGCTAGAGGGAACAAAGTAGCCCCTGGTAGTAATGAGCTTGAGGCAATCCTTGTGAAACAAGGCACTGTGACCCAGACCAACACACATGTCTTGGGCTGTGTTTTTACTTGTTGAGAAAAATATTTTGATTTCCCACATCAAGAAGAAAAGCTCACTTGGGTAATAAGTAGCCCAGTCAGTTCTATTACAATCCTTTTCTACTAACCAGGCACCGAGTACCTCTGAAATCAGTCAAGTGCCAAAACTGTCATTGTTGCCTGGATCAACACCAATAGCTCACAAGGTATGCTAATAAATGGATTATCTACTGTGACTGTGTGGGGTTCTGTCTTATTTTTAATAGAGAAATCTGTTCCAAGGGCAGGTTTTAGGATTTTTTTCAGCACTGAATTAAGCTAATTAAATTTCAGTATTAATGTTATTTTTAGAGCAGCTTTAACATGCTTGAGCATGTTACAAAAGGCTGTATCACGTTAGCTACCATTACAATGAAATGCAAAAGTTTTTCAAATGCCACATTTTTGGCCACTTGGAACAGGTAAGAGTTATCTTCGGGTCAACTCATTGCACTTAAAACTCACCAGGATTTAATGTATCAGCTTTATAAGTTGTTGTTATAGGTGATATTTCTATACTACCTTTGAACAAACTTGTTCAGCATTATTTAGTTTCCTTTTAGTCTAGGATTCACATGTCAACACTCCAGGAGTCACTGCTGAAATCTGCATTGCTGTCTGATCTAGGAAACAGTCCAGCTCTTTGCGAGGTCACTGCCCTGCCTCAGTCCCAAGTCATTAGAGTTGGACTGGGGCTTGGTGTAGCTGATGCCAGCAGACTCTTGAGTAGTAGAGTGTACAATGTTTTGTGACTCCAGCCTGCTGTGGGGAGCTGACATGCACTCACTGAAGAAAGAGCTGCCTGTGGTTAAAACCTCCCTCATTTCATGTCTGCCTTTGGGGTTTTCTACACCCACCTACATTTCCTCTCTTGCTTGTGCAAATCTGGGAAGCAGAGTGTGGGCATTTTAGATGGCTTTCCACATGTCAGCTGGCACAGTTCCACCAAGTCAGTTTTGCAGTGCTCTCCTGTAGTCACTGCCTGGGAGAGAAACAAAGTCAAAACTGTGGTTAAGGATACAAGTCTATCAAGTCTCACATTTTGTATTAAAGCACTTGATTGCTGACTTCATGTGGTGAAAAGGCTTGTGAGGAGTGTGTGGCATGAGCTTACTCCTTTCAGATTGCCATCTGTAGGATAGCTGGCTTTGGACTTTGAAACTGCAAATTAATGAGGAAACTGGGCTTTACTGCATGCAGTGTTCCAGGATAGCTACCATATTCATTGTGAGAGTGAAAGGTGGGTGTTCAAATACCACTACTGACAAGAAAAAAAGTTCTTACTTGGGCACAATTTCCTCTTTCTAATGGAGAAAAACTATAACACTCAGACAATGTTGGTTTGCTGGGCTGGGTGCTATGCCACCCTTAAACTGGCATGTCTGGTGGGGGTACATAGCATTGATAGGAAGTTTCTACAAAATTGTGTTTATGTGCAAAAGTAAAAAGAAGTAGAGGCAGGAAAATGGATCTTTAAGTACATGGGTACTTACGTGGTGCACTTACAGTCATTTATGTTTAGAAAAAAACCCTGGACTTAAGATGTGCTGATAGAGGACAGGAATAGGACAAATTCAAAGAAATTGGAAACCCCAATGCATCACTTACTCTTCTCCTCCCTGGTTTTCAAATTCCACACTCTCTGACAAAAATAAAAGGCACCTTACTCTCCACAGGTTTTCAAAACCAGCCTGTCTCTTGAAAGAAAGAAACAGCTGCTTTGGATCAGCTTTATCTAAAAGAAACTGTGAAACTGTGTTGCTCTGATGTCACCTGAGAAAAAGACCTTGTTTCTCCTTCCTGTTTGTATCTGCACTGGCTTTCATACAGTCACCAGGCAGCTGTGGCTCAAAGGGCTAGGCTAGAAGCAGGTGTAGCTGGGCTCATAGTTGCTGCCCAACAAAGAAACAAATGGTCAGGAATTAAAATTACAGCAAATTAATCCTGCTGGGAAGCATTTGCTGAGCATGGTGATTCCCAGCCCATGCCAGCCCTGGGGCTCAGGAGGCAGCAGCAGGTACCTGTCAAAGGTCTCCACAGAAGAGGCCATGCAGTGGCTGGTTGTCATGCTTGCCTGATGTACTGTCCTGCACAGTAGGCCCTCCTCACTGGGAAGGGAGTGAGGGGGAGATTTACTGTGGAAATGTTACTGGACAACTCACCTGAAACCACTTGAAAATGTTATACTTCTGCATTATTTTCTTCTCAAAAGCTCAACAAAACACCTCCAAACAACAACAAACAGCAAAGCCCTCTTCTTTGCAGTTCAACTAATCTGCTTAAAACCAAACTGTGTATAAAGGGAATGTGCTCCTAAAGGTTTGTTCCTCCTTTTCTCTTTCCCCCTTCGTCACTTGCATGTACAGGCTTGCTGGAGATAAAGTGGGATTACAGCCTCTGATTGTGGAATGGAGACCTGTTCAGGAGGGCACAAGTTTACTCAGGCTATGGAACACTTTGTGGTTTTTTTTAGAACCAGTAACCAAACACACCTGAGGAAAGCTCCTTAGCTTTAGGTTTACATTTCATTATCTCTAGCAAGACTAAGGTGGAGATCCTGTGATTCAGCAAAACTGTGCTGAGATCTGCAGAAACCCTTTTAAGTCTCCAAATAGTTAAACCACAGCTAGGTTGGTTAGGACTGAGAAATCTGCCCATGAAGATCTGCCTAGAAAAGCTAGTAGCCTTTGAGTGAGTTCACATAGCAGCAGCTGTAAATTCCTGGTAAGGTCTGGACACCTACTTAGAGAGCAGAGCTGAAAATAGAAGCAGCTGATTTAATCTGGGAATCCCTAAATCACCTAGAGGGGGACCATCCTATTCAAAGAGTTTGCCTCCCAAATACATCAAGAATATGAGATCTGCAGGTAAAATAGAATGAGGTGAGCACTCTTTACATAAAAGCATCCAGCTAATTTTAAGGATTGATTGATTTGTTTTAAAGAGCACCCTGTAATAGGTCCTACTTGATCAGGTAAGTAGGTCTGAAAAAAAAAAATTAAAATCCTTTCTTCCTTGCTTCCTATAGAAAAAGAAAAGTGACTGAGAGGTGTTATCTCTGTATCAAGCAGCCTAGGTAATTTTCAGTTATTGTGACATGCATAATATTTTTGTTAGTGTCCCCTCTTTCTTACATGAAAGAGGCCAGTTAAATATATTTAACTTGGAAAGTGCTCTTACCCACGCTCATCAGCACAAAGCTTGTCAAGGTGTGTTTTCTTAAATGAAGCACTGCCATATGGTTGTAGCAACCACGCTTTTTGTAAGAGAGAACCTTATGCTGAATGAACAATTCAATTGACAATTGAACCTCCCATTGAATTCTGATGGGAGACAGCATTAACTTAAATTCTTGAAATAAAAAGAAAACCACATCCCTAACTCCGGGGTTAGATTATTTTTCTGAGGAAAGGCTGTGCAGAATACATGGCTATTTACTGCCCACATAATATTGTACAGTGTTGTTCTTGCACTTGAGAATCACATTTTCTGAGCAATCTGTTATTCCTATATTTAAGTGCTAAGGTGCTTAATCTTATTTCAAAAAACTTAAGTGTTGAGAAGCATCTATAGTGCAAATGCTATGCCCAGTTTCACCTAAGTAGCAGGTTTAATAGTATGTAGAAAACTGCTGCTGCTGAAGATGAAAAATAGGGAGATACAGCAAGGCAAAGTAGCTCTGAGTTTGTTGGATTACTTCAGTTAGCCAAGATCTGCCTACGTGTGTGGCAGAATAGTGCATATTGGTCTTGACATGAAGGAAAGGATTCCCTGTCTCCCCAGCAGTGATCCTTTGCTTACCAACAGACAGTACCCTCAATAGCAAATACAGAAGCCTGACTTCTACAGCAAAGTTGTGTTGAGTCAGCTACTGCAGCACTTGCATGGGTTTTTTTTCTGTGATTACTATCTTTTGTTTCTGAAACTGTAGATTGGTAGAGAAGAAATGTCACATTTAGAAACTTTATTTTATTATTTTTTGGCAGACTGAAAATAAACCAAGGAACCTATGTTTTGCTTAATGCCTGCATCAAAAGAGGCTTCTCTGAGTATTTAGGAAGTTTTAAGTACATAACACTACTAGTTAGGATAATATACTCTCTTGATAAACTGTGTTAGCAGTAGCTAACTTTCCATAAATGGGGTATCCAACCTCTTCTCTAGCAAAAGGAGAAGTTATTGCTTTCACAATCTTTTTGCCTGAGCTAAGGAAATGTTTGGGTATCAACTAAAAAAATTAAATAAATTAGGATCTTCAGTTTAACTGCTGTTTTCTGTCCCCTCTAAGAAATGGAGAACATCTCTTTCCAATTCTGTAGCTTGATGCTACTCCTTTAATTCATCTGTGAACTCATAGTGCATATGAGAGCCTGCCAGGCTGTCAGCTTTGGTAATGGCAGAAGAAAGAACAAAGTGTGAAAAAGGAAACAAATGCTCCTGCAGGTTACTGTGAAAGGGAGAGGAAAATATACTTGTAACCTGTGAAGTACAAGATGGCAAACAAAATATGCTCAGTTATCCTTGCAGGCATTATTATCTGTAAATGGCATCTTGTGCTTTCTGAAGAGTAGTAGTTATGTTCATAGATAAGGTCTAAGCCATAATTGTTGCTCCTGCTTTTATACCAATAATTTTACCAGCTGTTGCAAAGTGTTTTCCTACTAGCTCCATTTTCCATGTATGTATGTACATGCCAAACACCTCACAAACAGTGAATTCACTTTTGAACAAGGCTTTCATGTCAGGTGTATGTTCACATTCTCAAAGTATCTGAAGAGAGAACCTTGGATACAATCAGTTCAAAGTCTCCTGTGGCAAGGATTAGTCAAGGATTGGAACCTGCTCAGTCCAAATGGAGGAAATTTGTTTTTCTGAGCTTGTGATTCCTAGGACAGCTTTGCCTTCAGCTCCCCTTTATGCGGTGCCTGTGAAATCTCTGTGCATCTTCCACAGCCACTTGTCTAGCTAGAAGCAGAGCAAAGGAAACGAGCTATGTGCTGTCCCTTCTTTTGTGCTAAAGCAGTATTTGCTCCATCTGTTCTACTAGGCCCAGTGCTTCGACATAAATAACAATGATGGCAGGTTGTAATGTCTCTGGAGATGTTTAGTATCTATAATGAACAGTGATCAGTATATTGTGAAACAGTGATCTAGGAGGAACAGGAACTTGAGATACAAGAATTATCTGCATTTTGCCATAGTGTCATAGTGCCAGAGCACAAGAAACTATTCTTCTGTAGACTCAGTGTATTGCTTAGACACAAAGCCATATGTGTGCTTTAAAAATGTGCTTTTGCTTGTCATTTCTGAATGCATTATTGCATGTGAAAAGACAATGAAGCCTTTGCCGAGTCGGAATGCAGCTGAACAGCTGGGTCCCACTGCAGCAGCAGCCATAAAATCTCTAGAGTGCTTTATGTTGTTATTGAGTCTGTGTTAGATTCAAACCATAGCAAGGATGTGGTTTACTTTCCATGAGATCAGAAATAAACCCATGCTGGATGTGACTTGTAGAGTACCCCATGACTCATCAGTGAAAAGCAGGCACTTCTGGGG
The DNA here is from genome assembly GCA_025447755.1 of Corythornis vintsioides. Taxonomy (NCBI): domain Eukaryota; kingdom Metazoa; phylum Chordata; class Aves; order Coraciiformes; family Alcedinidae; genus Corythornis; species Corythornis vintsioides. The sequence continues at coordinate 8,021 of JAOEGS010011209.1, read as the reverse complement.
TACAGTGCAGACTCTCTTTGATTTTTAGTCCCCAGTGAGAGCTTAAGACAGGAAACAAATGTAAATGTTGCAATTGTGCTTCAGGGTATGTGTGAGTGCTCATGTGTGTCTCATATGAAATGCTGCCTTCTGAAATTAGTGTGTAATGGAGGCAGAGGAATTTTGAACAGCAATTTCCTTCATCTGAAATAAGAAAGAAATGAAAAAAGAAAAATGAGAAAAAAAAAATATAGCCTTGTAAGGGAGAAACCATATTAGTGGCATTCTTGTCATCTCTGCAGGATTTCTTATTGAATTTGTTTCTTCCTAGCAGAGGACTGATGAAATTGTCAGATACTGTTTTTCATGGTCTCCTCAGCAATGACTATAGTTGTCTGTTGGGAGATCCATGAAGGGAAATACATGCCTGTCTCATGCAATAAGCTGGCTGGGAAAAAAAAAAAAGATGAGTGCTTATGAACTCCTGTGCCTTTCCAAGCCATAGCCCTGAGGACAAGGAGAAGCGAGTAATAACACCTGCACTCCCTCACATCTGCCAGGGGAAAAACACAAGTCTGCATTAAGGCAGAAGACATATTTCTTTCAGTCTCTTGAAATGCATTTTAAAATAGAAGTGCAAATGTTCACCCTGCTTTGCTTGCCTCATTACTTTCATCACTTCCATGCTTTCAGCCTGCAGTGTTTGAGAAAGTGAAAACAAGATATCTTTGAAAGTTTCCACAACTTGTGGTCTCCCAAAGCTGGAAGAAGGAGGAGTGGAGAATGGGGATTGCTCCAGTTTAATGCAGTTAAACAATGTGCTGAAACCCTTGTATAATTTGAAGCACATCACATTACTAAAACTACTATTCCTCCTCTCCTCTGCCTTTCTGGTAAAGGCTAACTGTGCTGCGTGGTGGGGACATGTGTGGTATGGTGCCTGGAAGAACAACCTGTTTCCATCCTGAGCCACCACCTGGGAAGAAGCCTTGGGAAAAGCATTAAGTCAGTGCCAGCATTAACCAACCATTAACATGGTGAAAAACATGGAAAGCCATTGTCCTCCCTCTCTGTTCTTTCAATATTCAGCACTGAGGAACAGGCAGCAACCCCGTGGCAAATGGGCCTCACTCTGTTAGATGAAATTCTGTGCAGAAATTTTGTGTAGCAATTAGTCTTCATTGTCTTTTCTGTGTGCCAGTGTCCATTCATTTGCTTCCAAGTTGCTGCCAGCTGCATCAGACACAGGGAGTTCAGGAGGCGTAGGAAGGAACAAAATGCCTGGAGTAGTGCTGAGCCTCCCCAGACCAAGGTTAGGGAGACAGTGTGGTGGGCATACCCTGCCAAGATGGACAGGCTGTGCTCCCAGCATGGCATACAGTGCAAGCACTCAGAGATGGTAGGAGCCTGAGAGCTGCCTCATGGCAAAGAGCCTGGTGCTTGGCAGAGCATGCAGAAGCAAATCAAGACAAAATGGAGTGATTCCAAATTAATGGAGAGATGCACTATGCAAGGATTTATTACCTGCAGTAATGTCCCCTCATCCCACCCTCCCCAGCTTCTACACACTGGGCATCTTCTTGGAGCATTTGATTCGGAGGCTTGGTATTGGGAGCACCATCCTGCTTCCCCCTGAAGCCTTCTTGTTCCCCATGGTGTTCTTGTTCCCACCAGTCTTTCCACTGGAGGATGCCAACTGTCCTTGAACCTGGGGAATCCCAAACACTGCCCTGGAGGACTCCTACTGCATTTGGGAATTATTTCTGCATCTTAGTTTAAGAGGTGCTAATCCTCCTCAAAAACAATGGAACAGAAGCAGAGAATGATGTGGTACCATTTTGAGCTACATTGATAGAAATTCTCTGTGAGAGACCTGAGAACTTCCTATCAGCAGCTCAGCATTGACACACTGTGGTGGTAGTTTTGAGGATATCAAGTATCCCACCACTGTTGTCTTTGTGGAACCAAGGTCTAAGCAGTACGTAGAACTAAGGGCAAAGCTCTACTTGATGCTCTAAATCCCCAGGCTCTGCTAAGTAGCACCCTCTGCCTACCCCTGCAACAGTGTGAAAAGGGACCAAGCACAGTAATTACCTCATTAAACTGAGTTACCCAATAACTGTATGTCATCAGCTCACAGGGTAATTACAATTGATGTTAATTGATAGTATTCCTCAATAGCTGAAATACAGGTTGTAGGCAATTCTTTTGGTTTCACCAAGGAAGAGCCTCTGAATTTCAGATTCTGCATTGATTTCACAGGTTTTAATGCACATATTTTTGTGTGACTATTAAAGATAGTGTTACCTGTCAGATGTCAAACCTTGCTAGGTGTTGTATAAATGAGCTGTTCCTATGAAATGAAAATGTCTACATGTACATACAGTGTCACATCTTACTGTTCATGACCTTAAACTGGCATTGCATGTACAAGAACAAGCCAAACAGGGAATTTCTCTTGAGGTCCAAGGGGCATCTCTTAAGATCTACGATGTGGACCCACCAACTAAATTTTTTGGACCAAGGACTATAGTGAATTAAAATGAGGGACATGGTGCGTGCTCCCTGGCAGTTCAGCTTCTCTCAGCTTCAGGATTATCATTGCTTAGTACATTGTTTTTTGTTTTTTCCTGATATATTTTTTTTTTCTTCTGTGCAAATGTGGGAAGGGAGCTGTACATCCAGCCTACAGCTGTTTGGCTGAGGCTTACTCAGTTCATAGAGAAAACTTATCATTTGGTATTTTACCAGTTTACTCTCACAATGAATCAGTGAAGCAGATCTTAAAAACAAAATAGATTTATACAAAGAAATTGTTCACCCCCCTATCCCTGCTTTCATAGTGGGTAGGATACGAGAACTACCCAACCTATGTAACTCCTCATGCACCTGGCATGTTAATTACTGTCTCTGATTTCATCTGGGAGTTGTTCAGACACCTGCCTCCTTCCTTCTGGCTTCTGCTGGGAGAGCAAGGAGCTTTTTTGGCCAGAGGAGAGAGGTCACTGTGATTTGATTGGTATTTCTGAACAGGGCTTATTCGTCTAAGAGCCTTATTCCCCTCGCGTTTTACTGCCTTCCTTGGTCTTCTTTCTGTGTGTATGGGGGACTTTTAAATCATACCGGGTCATTTACTATGTCTTTTGTCTCCAATCAGATGACCATAGCCAAGTTATTTCTACCTTACGCAACTTATTTGTGGCACGTTCAGGGGGTAACGTCCCGCATTTTCGCGTAGCTCTTAGCACGCTCCCCGCTGCTCTCCGGCCCGCACAGGAACGCGCAGGCCCAGCAGGCGGCCTTTGTTTTAGCGCAGCCCCTACAAAGCAAAGGCGCTCCACTTGCCCCGACCTCTCCCCGGGCGCACCCGCCGCTTAAGAGCCGGCAGCCAGGCACCAGCCGAGCACCGCGACCCCTCCCCCGGCACGCCCACCGCCCCAGCCGGCCTGACCCGGCTACCGGGCACCCCTTCTCCCGCAAGCACTTCCTTCTATTCCTCCCCCGCTCGCTAGCCCGGAAAGGGGGGAGCTGAGGCGCAGCCCGGCCGCTCCGGTGCGGCCCTGCCCGGGCTCTGACGCGAGGCCCGAGGAGCCGAACCCCGCCGAGCCCGGCCCGACTGCGCTGGCCCGACTGCGCTGCCCCGGCAAGCCCTGCGCGGCCGGCGGCGGAAGCCGGAAGCCCCGCGGCGGAAGTCGGACTCAGCTGGCGGGGGGGTGTCGCAGGTGAAGCTGGGAAGCGCGGAGCCATCTTGGTGCCCGCGCCGGGCAGGGACCCGCCGCTGCCGCCGCCGTCGCCGCTCCGGGACAGCGAACCGCCGCCGGGCCGGGCACGGCACGGGGGGGGGCGTCAGCGCGCGGGGCCCCTCTAGCCATGGCCACCTAGAGCCGCGGGGTCCGACCGCGACGGGAGCGGCGGCGGCGACGAGCTGCCCTCCGCCCCTGCCCGCCGGCGACCAGAGCCGGGCTCCCTCTGCCTGCCGCCGCCCGCGCCCCCATGAGGCCGGAGCCGCTGCCCGCCGCCCGCCGGCGCCGGTGACGAGCCGCCGGGAGGTCGCGCCGCCCCCACCGCGGGCGCCCCGGCCCCGCCGGGCCGTTCCCGAGCCTCCGCGAGCGGGAGGGAAGTTGTGCTCCCCCCGCCCCCTCCGCTGCCCCTTCCCGCCCTCGCCCTCCCTCGGGTTCCTGCACCGGGAGTGAGAAAAGCACAACCTCAGGGAGACCCGGCCCTGCGCACAGATATCTGCTGTCCCCGGCTGGAGCCCCGGAGAAGGAAAAACCGGCCCCTTCCCTCGACCTCCAGCGCCGGGGCCGCCGGCGTCGGAAGCCTTCAGACCCTTCGTGTGCCCAGCAGGCACCTGTCCCGCCTGAAGACGGCTCTCTTAGACTCACAGCCCCCTCGCCTCAAGTACATTTTGTGGACATAAGAAATTTTTTTTTTTTTAAACTTTTTTTCTAAGAACTTACGTTCACTTTGGGTTGTTGTTGTTTTGGGGTTGGTTTTTTTTGTTTTGGTTTGTTTTTGTTTTGTTTCTTTGTTTTGTTTTTCGCCTGGGATTTTGATGAGCTTCCCCTGAATTGATTTCACACTTCTCCCACCTCAGCATTGGCTTTGTTTTCCCCCGGTAGCCTAGGATGGGGATCGAATCAAAATTGCGATTTTAAGTGTTGCAGGAGCCCTCCAGTCCATCCACCTGTTAGAAGTCAGCAGTGCTGCTGCTGTCTTTCTTGTTTTCCTCCCGCGTCGCCTGTCGGATGTGATGGAACTCATGTTCGCAGAGTGGGAGGACGGGGAGAGGTTTTCATTTGAAGACTCTGATCGCTTTGAAGAAGACTCTCTTTGTTCCTTCATCTCCGAGGCGGAGAGCCTTTGCCAAAACTGGAGAGGATGGAGGAAGCAATCGGCTGGACCCAATTCTCCCACTGTCAAAATGAAAGGTGAGGTCACCCGATTTCGTTGGGGTGCTGTTTGGACTTGTGCAGTTTGTGGGGCAAGGGCAGTTGGTGGGCGAGGAGATCTGCAGAAGAAATGTGGAGGCTGCCGAGAGAAATCACGTGTAGGATCATTGTCAGGATAATTTTTGACCAAAGATTGAAACTGAAAATTTACTGGAGATCTTAAGACAAAGCTGTCTGTTGGGTGAGTTGTAACTTGCATGTGCTGTGTTGTATTGTAGTGCTGCTTTTCTGAGTACATTTTGTGGGCTTGCTCTTGGAAATCTGGAAAGTTTTCTATGAACCAACTCCAGGCTTGGCTGGGAATAGCTGTACATAGGCTCTGACTTGCTTTGATTGATAGACTCTAAAATTTCCTAGAGGTTTTTGTAACTGCTCTGAAACCTCTCGTGTAGAGGCATGTAAGCCAGCATTGTACAGAGCCCTCTCTTGTTCTTGTCTATCATTTCTCTTTTTGCTAGTAAATTAGCAAACTTTCTTTTCCAGTAGTAGGGCAAGAGGGCCTCAGGACTGTCACAAAGAAGGCAGTTGCTACAGCGTGTCTGCTGCAAGAGTTGTTCTGTTTCCTTTCTTTTGATAGTAATGAATTTTTAATAGCAGACAGGAAAATGGGTATTATTAGCAATTAAAAATATTTCAAATTATCATACAGCTACTAGCTCTTTGATTTTTTTATTTTTTTATTTTTTTTTTTATTTTTTTATTTTCTTAAAGAAAACCACAATTTTTATTTTGTCCTGTTGCATTTTGGCACCAGAACTCAGTGTTTGCATCAAGCACAGCCAGACATCCAGCTAACAAAAATTACACAAGCTGTTCCTACTCTTCCTTTTGTGTCTTTTCTTTGAATCCAGTGTCAGGACTTTCCTGTTACTTCTGCCCTTCATGCCCATCACCTGCCTCATTAATAGCTCACTGTCTGCAACAGCAACACTTCATTGTCTTCTGAATGTTGGCCTGACTTGAATAGAGAATGCAGTTGATATTGGATTGTGCTGAAAGTGGGATGTGTCATGCTATGGACAGATGTTTGCTTGTCACTGGATCAGTACACCTTGCATTAGCCATAAGCTTTCTATAGCAGCTTCCATTTTAAACTTTTAGTAGATTTGAGAACTGACCCTGGTCCCAGGTGTGTAACTGCCCGTGTCTCCTGACTAGTCAGGATTAAGAGTTGAGGGTAGGATGGCAATTTAAAATGACCCAAACAACCCAAGGAAGAGAGAGATAAATGCTGAATAGGTGTGCAGGTTGGGTTGCTGTCACAGATCCTGCTGCTGGGACACACTGTTTTTCTCATGGGATGTTCTGCAGTGGTGAAGGATCCGGGGCTGCCCTTGTGCCTTCCCCAGCTGCCAACCCCAGTATCTAGAAAGCAGTGCTGGGCAAAGCACATAACCTTCCTGCTTTGCTTGAACTGGTGTATATATTAACTTGATGGGAAGGAGCTGGAGTTTTGAAAATATGCTGCTGTGGAAATAAAGCCCTCTCTAGTTTAGCAGAGAGATGTGAAACTGGTTTGTACAGATCCACAGTCTGACTGATATTTGGAAAGGGGAGCATTTTGGTTGAGCTTTGGGATGCCTTTTTAGCCAACTGTGCTCCACTGGTTCACTGTGTGATTGTGTGGTTTTTTTCTGGCTCTTGGCCTAGTTCCTTTAGCTCTCTTGACCAAATTAAAAGCAAGCAGATATTGCTTTCTCTGCTGTCATCCACTTGTTGCATTAAAATGAAAAATCATTTCAGTAGAGTGTGCACATTGGCAATCCTTGGTCCTTCTTGACATAGAGAACGCTACAGCTAACGCTACTGTTGTAATTGGAATGATTTACAACATAGTGAGACATTGCTCTTCTGGGGTCTCCATGCCTCCATAGGCAAGGCTTGTACTGCTTGTACTGGTTTGATATTTTTTAGATTTCATCTGCAAAGAAAATTAATTCCTTTGCATGAAAGTTTAACAGAGAAGTCATTCTGGATACCATTGTAGAAGGGTATATACTGTTGCCTGCTTTAAGGCCTTTGCTGGCAGTTCCCAGGCTCTGGTCAGAGTTACTTTGAGAAGTGTGTGAACATGGATTTGCTGCCTAAATAATTATTGATCTACTCTACAAAGTCACATATGATATTACCAGCATGGAATACTTGCAAGTACTTTACTGTATACAGTGTGTTGCCAGTGAGCATGGTCCCATGAGGCATCTCTCAGCATCCAGGGGCTCCTTGGATTCCAGGAGTCCTGTACCAATTTAATTATTTTTAACAGCTCTTTTTGACAGTGTTTTTTGTAGTCACAAAAAAACCAGTTTGAATTGAGAATTTGCTGGATCTTGAGGTTGTCAGTTGCAGTGAGTCTTCTAAAATGTGATCATTCTGAATTGTGTGGGTTTATTTCACAGCTTACTATTTTCCAGAGGCTTGTGATGTAGTTGCCTATGCAAACAACAACAACAAAAAAATGATGTTAGACACTGAGTTCTTTGGTATTAAATGCTAAGGGACAAGAAAATGAACTATATTCTGTTAGCCTTTTCCTCCCATTTGGAGCTCAGTCTGTTTTGGTTTGGAAGCAGCCAGGCAAGTTATGTAATAGAAAGGATTTCTAGTGTTTCCAGTCGTTTTCAGCATGTCCTTGTGAGTGTCCAGTTCTTCCTTAATTGCTTCAAAGAGAATCCCCCTGAGACTGATGGAAGTGCTGTTGGCTGGAGAGTCCTCTTCTTAAACCACGTGCACACACTGCTTATGGCTTTCTGACATTCTATGACTTTTCATTTTCTTCATGGCTGTTGTGAATATTATGGTTAAGTTTACTGTAAACTTAACAGTAAGGCTTGGGTAGCTTGTTGCAAATATTCTCTGCAGAGGGTCAGCAAATAGTTTAGCTGTTCATTTGTTTGTCAGTCTCCCTTGTCTGTCTGCTTGGAAGGTGGAGAAAAATGTCAGAGTTTCTATAATATGAGCCTTGGAATAGAATTCTTTATAAAATTGGACATCCTCAGTAGTTACATCACAGAAATAAGACTGTGATTGATTTCCCCGCCCGCCCCCCCCCCCCCCCCCCCCCCCCCCCCGTCCCTCTTCGTCCCCCACTCA
>JAOEGS010011208.1:12404-23233 GCA_025447755.1 Corythornis vintsioides | reverse complement strand
GCTCAGGCAGGGGGGTTGGACTAGATGATCTTCTAGGTCCCTTCCAACCCCTAATATCTATGAATCTATGAATCCTTGTGTCTGTTTTGGATGTCATCACAGCATTTTCAAACCTTATGAGAGGGAAGAGAGAAGAACATGTCTGGATGGAGATGGGAAAGAAAAGGAAATGAACACCATTCACTTCTGAAGAAAGACCGAGGGAACTGGGGCTGTTTAGTCTTGAGAAGACAGAGAGGACCTTATTAATGTCTATAACTATCTGAAGGGTGGGTGTCAAATAGAAGGACCCAACCTCTTCTCTGTAGTGCCCAGCAATAGGGCAAGGAACAGTGGGTATAAACTTGAGCATAGAAGGTTCCATCTCAAAATGAGGAGGAACTTCTTTACTGTGAGGTCAATGGAGCCTGGCAGGGGCTGCCCAGAGAGGTTGTGGAGTCTCCTTCTCTGAAGACTTTCCAAACCCATCTGGATCTGTTCCTGTGCCACGTGCCCTAGGTGGTCTTACTTTTGGCAGGGGTTTTGGACTCAATGATCTCTAGAGGTCTCTTCCAACCCCCAGCATTCTATGATTCTATGATTCTGACCTGGTGAGCACAGCAGTGGATGCTGCCTTGTCATGCTTGTGCATCAAATATGAAACATGCTTGTGCATCAAATACGAAAAAGTTGTATAAGATAAGGAAGCACTGAGGAGCATGCAGGTGATGTGTGCCATGGCACCAGTGTGAGAAAATGGGTGCTAACAGCACAGCTAGTCCCCTCATCTGTGGTTTCATCACTCAGTTAACTTGGCAGAGATAAAACCCTGACCCATTTCTTCAGGAACAGGAAGGAGTGCAACTTAACTGTTGCCAACAGCAAAAATCATTTATTGGAAGATCATTTTCTAACCATCTACACTTGTTCTAGTCTTTTCAAATGGCACCCTGCCCAAGAGTAAGTCAGCTGGACCATGTCACAAGGACACAAGTACCAAGCAGCAATGTTCTTGGACAAGCTTCCTTACTCAGGAGGTGTCATCTCCATAGCAATCCATCTTTTCAGCAGAGAAGGAAACACTTGCCTTATGCTTTAATGTACCTCTGACTTTCATGATGATACTCAAACGCCTCTGAAATGAAGATAGAAGTGTGAATGTCACGGAGCCTTGTGGTTGCCAAGAAAAATTCAGATGTTACAGGCACAGGGGAAACTGTAAACATGGAAAGGATCAGGAAATAATTGGATGATTTGCCTGGAGAATCAGGAAACAGATAAAATAAGATGGTGATTCTCAGCAGCTTGCATTTCACAGCAGTATCCATTGCAAAGGATCTACACATGGTGCAGCTGCCCCAGTCGCTGGGAGTTTCAGCACTTTCATGATTATATCTGGTAAATGTCCATCAAATATGCATGACAATATTAATGGAGAGTGTCTAGTAGTTGAAAGGTGTTAGCTTAAAGACTTGAGCATTGTCTTTAATATAAATTCTTTCAACATTAACTCATTTAATTCAGTTGATTACTAAATGGTGTAGTTGTGCTGTTATAGTGAGTAACAGATTTCAAAGTACATTCTATTGATGAGGAGAATAAATCTTGTTATTCTTGTTGTACACAAAGTCAGGGGCAGAACTGGAAATCTGTAAATATTTCTGGTGACTGGTTCAGCTGTTTTTGCTGATGTGTAAAAACCTAAGGGTGCTGAAGCAAAGCTGAACTCTCAGCATGTGTGTTCTCGAATACCAATACCAATCTGATACTAAAAACTTCAACCCCTTTTACACAGCTACTTTTTTTAAGAATAAGAAATTGAGTTTGCTAGAGATTTTGAGATTATGTAAGCATCTGGAGTTTTTAACTTGAAAGTATTAACATAATTTATCTAAGCAGTAAACAGAATGATAGAAAATGAAGTAACCTCAAAATATTTAAGGTTTTTTCTTATTGCTTTGTATAAAGAATTTTCCATTAGGTAATAAAATCTTTCTATGTGATCCTGCATTTGTTTTTCCTTCGATAATTTCTAGCTGCTGACCTTTGTTGTTTAGCTCCATTACTCTCTGCCTCAAGGGTTTGTACTAGTGGGTTTCTCAAATCTCTGCAGTAAACATCACAGTGTCAGAGAAGATTTCTAGGACGACAGGAGTGTAGATCCCGGAGAGCAACTGTCAGCCCATCAGAATTACATTGTGACTGTTTATCCCAGTTCTCACAGCTGAAATTTTATAGCTGTAAAAAAAATAAGACTGTTGAAATAATAGTTTCAAATTATAACTTTTTGGTAATGGATCTGTGAAGTGTTTCAAGTGCAGTACAGTAAGTTCACATCCAAAAGTCCATCTGTAGTCATTCTTTCTGCTGTACCAAACAAAGCAAAGGCACATAGATAGCCTCCTGTTACAGAGGAATAAGCCCTGTTAGTTTTGTAAGCCTCTATAGGAGCTCCAGAACCTGTATCACTGAAAAGGTATTTTGCAAGCTAAACACTGTTAGAAATAGAAATTGCTTTCCTCTAACTTACATAAAGGGTTGAGAGATTATGTTTTATGTATTTTAATGAGACAGAAATTTAATTTGCAAAATTTTGAGATGGATGTGGTGAACTCTTTTAAACAAGTAAAGTAGTTAGATGCTTACGAGTAAGATTATAAATCTATCTGGGGCACTAGTGGTTAATGAATGAAGTGATTCAACACTTCTTTAGCATTTATTTTCATAAGGGTTTTTTGTCAGTCACAGCTGAGTGACTGTGTTTTGTCCAAGAAGGATGTGGAAAAACTCATGTTTTAGTGTATTTTTTTTTCTTTCATTGCATCTGTAGGAACAAGAAGAATTGCCCAGAATAAGTTTAAAGGAGTGTGCTACAGATGCAGTAATAGCTTTTTAAGTCCTTGGTTCCAGGAGTCTTGCTGAATGGCCTGGTGGTGTCTCCTGGTATGATGCCTCAATAAATTAACTTGCTTCTATGTATTTCAGACATACTTAAGTATTGAAAGTTCAGATTTAAATCCTTTATAAAGGATATAAAAGAGTTTTCATATAAAGGTCTTCCAATTCTGTAGTAAGTTACACTGGTGTGAACTGTCTAAGCTCACAGTTTTTGTAACTCTAATCTTGCTAGTTAAAAGGTGTCATCTGGTAGTTTCATTTCACTTTGAAATTTTTAATTATTTCTGAGGGTGGATTTTAGCTTTGGAAGTTTGGCCATCGGATAACAAACTACAATGCACTAGACAGAAAAAAACTTCAAAATGTGCTTCAGGTTGTCTTCTAGCTCTGAAGCTATATTTATATTCACAAGAAACTTTTAACTTAAGCTAACGAATCAATGAATCCAATGAGATTTAGCAATGTAGCACTGATGTGAAAAATTATTTATTAAGTCTGTAATAGCAAAAAGCTGTTATATACTGCTGCCTGTGGGGGAATGTAACAACAAAATGGTTAAATAAAGCTTGATTTAACTGTTTAGTGTTCCTCTTCAAAAACTTAAAGGGCTTCAGGTATAGTAATTTCAGTCGGGCCCAGTTAGCAAAGAAACTAAACAAGGCACTGTGGTTCTCACTGCAGTTTGTGAGGCTCTGAAAGATTACCAATAACTGTTGCAGAGTAGCTTTAACTGGTTAATAAAGTGGCTGATCTCTGCAGCCATGAAATCTGTAATCCATCAGACCCAAAACATCCATCTGACTTTTTTTTTTCCTTCCAACAACATGGGAATTGCAGTGAATACTTCATGTTAAGAATGGTGAACATCTGTAAATACTTTCTGAGGTGCTCAGTAAATATAAACTTGTTTTATTTTGCCTCCCTGGGAGATTGACATTCAGAGGGTCCCTGCGGGCTGACCGTGAGCACCAAGTAAAGTAAAAGACATATGTATGGAAGAGCTCTACGAGGAGGTGGCATGTGCTGTTCCAGAAAAGCTGGGTCAGGGTGTGACCTCTTGAAGTGCTGGCACCCATGGTTTGTTGCACAAGCATCAAATTCTGGACTTCATAAAATTTTTGAAGAGAGAAATTAAATGGTACACACTGAATATATGTGCAAGAGAAGACTGGTGAACACAGGATGGGAGCAGGGCCATACTTGAAACTGTCGGTGGGGATTTTTTTTCATCGTTTTTGCCGAATTCTGCACCATTGCTAAATTTTAGGAATATCTTCAAAGATCAGCAATGCAACTTTACAGAGATAAATGTTACTTTTAGACTCCCTTGGAAGAAAAGCTGATAAAAAAACTGTAGTGAAATAACAGCTTGTTCTTTTCGCTATTCTTCTGTCATCTCTTTGTCATATATCTTCTTTTTTCTCCTCTTAATGTCCCACTTATGCAATGTGCTGCAGGGCTAGTACCTGAGCAGCAAATGAACTGAGTAGGAAGAAGCTCCATTTTCTGGATACTTATCACCTTACATCCTACTGGCACTTGACAGCTTTGAGTGTCCCAACTCATGAAAACCACGGCTATTGCACTTTCTTACTTATTTCTACTGAAATGCAGTTTTATTTCTGTAGCCTATAGTCAGTGTCATGGGGCTACAAACTGTGTCTTCTTTATATTATGTACCATCAAACTTGGTACCATGAGTCAGTAAATAACATTTTCTCCTATTATCAAAATGAACTTTTGAGGAATAGTAGTACTACTGACACTGGTATGAAATAATGGGTAGCATAAATAATGCTGAGGAAAGGGCAATGATTTTGAGGTGGTCAATAATAAGATATAAACATCAGCACTATGTAGTGGTTATCATTTGGAATTATCTGAGTAAAAGAATAATCTAATAGAACCAAAACCCAAAATATGCTGTAGAAAATCTGGAATTTGGTGATTGTCCTTGTAAAGGATGAAAGATGAAACATGCACTCTGCTATTTGTGATACCTGGTCTGATGACAGAGATGGTTAGCTGTTGCCTTGCTGTATTTTCCAGATGGTGTGGGTTGTGAACAATACTGTTGTGGGTTTTTTTAGTCCCTTCTCTAGTTCTGAGGAGAGAACATAAAATTCTTTCATATTTAGAGTTCATGAAACTGGTGGTTAATGGAATAGTTTGAGGGATCTGAACTTGCATATTGATGCATCTGTTAATTAATGTTCTGACCAAATGAACAATGAACATTTTGTAAGTATTTTTGAGTGAATTACCCTAGATTATTTTAAGTTTGTTGTGTGTGTTTGATTGTGTCTGGGTTTATAACTTAAAATAATTTATTATCTTGTAATTCTAATTACAAGATATTTTACATCTTGGACTTCTTCAAGTTATCTCTGAAAATACATGCTTTTTGACAGCTTCTGGAGTGTCATTTCAAAATGCACAGCAGGTAATAACTACTGTATATTGAACACTATCATTCAGTGTGTGTTTCCTACTGCAGTAAGTTATAACTGGTTAAATTTTCATCTATTTCTATGAAGTTCTAAACATCAGCAGTATGTACAGAATTAATTACTTCTTTCTGCTCCCGAATGTTTAAGAAAATACTTTCTTGTGACTTATAGGACCTTGTTCTGACAATTGGAATTGAGGTGTATTCAATACAGAGTTACTGTTTTCAATCCTGAGGTTATGCTTTCATAAATTATTTTTTTCTGTTATTCCTCTTCTGGGCAGGGCAATTAAATGCAAAATAATATGTTGGAATTCTGTGAGAGTATGCCTGAACATCTACAGGGAGTCTACTATAGCTAATGCTAGCTCTGGTGTCTTCTGGCTTCAGTACCCATGAAATGCTTCAGCACCTTCAGCCTCAGAAAAAAAGAGGATGTTCATTCATAGGATGATTTTAAGGGTGTTCAAATAACTCATTCTCTCTCTCTTTTTTTTTCTGTTTCTTTTTTTTTTTTTTTCTGATGCTGATATGTCACTTGATGATCTAAAAAAATGAACTAATTGTGCTGTACCAAAAGTGGCAGATTATAGTAATTTGGATGCTGCTCTAAATGCCAAGGAAAAAATTTAAAGGTAGCTAGAGAAATTCCAAATACAGCCAAGAAACTACTTTGATAATAATTCAATAAAAAAACAAGCTAATGAATTTAGGGCTTAATCCCAGATAAATAAATCAGAACAGAAAGGAGGAAGGCTAGTAAAGCTCTGAGAGATGCAGAGGTAATAAAGGACTAATAAATAGGCATGACTGTGTGTCATGATGAGGCAGCAAAAATGACAACTATAAAGATGTGTCAGTGATAAGCCTTGGAAGAAAACAGCAGCAAAATGCTACCTTATGTGATAGGAAGAGTGGAGCAATTTGTTTGGGCAGCCACATTAGAAAAGCATTAGGAAATAGATGGAAGTTAGGAGGAGATGTTATGACTCTGGGACAGGGACATTTATGGGGGTGGTAGGTGTGTGTGTAAGAGCAGATAAAGCAAGAGCCAAGGGAACTAAACAGAGAGGAAAAGACAGGGTAGAGGAGGTAAAAATCACATGGGGAAAAAAATCAACAAGAACAAAGCTGCTGATCACAAGGCATGTTCACTTTTGGCAATTCCTTCGGAAGGTGTGAGAGCAGGACTTCTGCTCCCTGCCTTGATACTCAGCACTGGAAAACATGTTAAGGTACCCCTTTTAGACTGTAATTTGGGAGAAGCAGACTAGATACCAGGAAGAAGTTCTTTCCCTTGAGGGTGGTGGATCAGTGGCACAGGCTCCCCAGGGAGGTGGTTGGGGCACCATCCCTGGAGCTATTGCAGGTGAGGTTGGCCAAGGCTCTGAGCAGCCTGGTCTAGTTGAGGGTGTCCCTGCTCCCTGCAGGGGGCTGCACTAGATGCCCTTTGGAGGTCCCTTCCAGCCCTGAACATTCTATGATTCTAAGTATTGACTGAATACCCTCATGGGTCTCTCTTCAGTCCCAGACAGTAGATCATATAAAAGTCAAAGAATGAAAAAGTGTGAGTATTGTGGCAATGTTATATAATTTGCTGTTACCATAGTTACCTGTGACTGCATGAAACTGGTATGGCTTAACTGTGTGTGAAAAGCTGCTGCAGATTGATTTCCTCTTCATGCAAACAGCTTGAAATACTTGGAAATGATTACAATAACTTAATAATATTATAGATTACAAGTGCAACCATGTAATGGAACTAAGGTTGATTGATGGAAGAAAAATCCCAGAAGACAGAGGGCATTTGTGGACTAAAACTAAGAATCAGGTTTGAGACACATGCAAGCAAAAAATGTTAAGGGAGGCAGGCTTGAATTTCTGAAAATACCTATAATTTACCTCCCTGTGGCAGATGAGTTCCTTCTTTCACATCATTATCTTGTTGATGTGGACCTTTTTTTTTTTTTTGTAGATTTCTTTGAAATTAGCTAATGAAGGATGGTAGGCAAGAGATTGTGATCTCTGTCAAGAAGTGTGTTTTAGCCTTCAGTAGATGAGTGGTGTGAAGGGAAGGTTTACAGCAGTGCTATGAGTATGTTCAGGTTATGTATAGCCTGATCTGGTAGAATAGGAATTGTTTGAATTGCAGTCTTTTCTATGGTCATTACAGAAATATTGCTACAGGGTTAAGGAAGGGAAATGAAAATAGTGGTTTGCTATGATGAATAGAAGACAAGGGAAGAGGTGTGAGGCAGGAATGTGCAAAATAAAAACCATGTATTGATGTAGAAGTGAAGGACCTTAGCCCAGAGTGGTAGATCTGAGGGACTTCGTAAGGAAGTCACATTTTTGGCTCAACAACCCAGAAAAAACAGACATAAAAAATCTTGCTGTGACAGTAAGCAATGTTTTCTTCTGGTTTTATTGTTAACTATTAGACATTCTGGCTACTCTTTGCCCTCTGTAAGGTTCCTGAAACTGCAGTTGAAAACCTGAAAATAGATTCCTCCTTATCTAGATGCTCAATCTCCTTGCTTGCAATACACACTTTGATTTATTTTCATGCCTCCCTTATCTTATCTAGTCTATGTTTGCAATACATATTTTGGCACCTGGGTCCATCCTTGGATCCCCAAGGACTGCTGTCTTGGAAATTGACTGTTCTTACCTTCAGTGGATAAACATTTTGTGGTGGGAATGATCTCAGTGGGGAAGACCAGACTCTGGAACCTCATGACAGTTATCTTGAAAAGGACATATATGTCCTAATAGGCTTTCCTTACTTTACTGCAAGTATTCTTGGGATTTTGCTTTGAGTGGATGTTTTACTAATGCTGCCACTGGACAAAGGCATAAAATCCAGACAGCAATTCTCTTTACGCTCTCTTAAGATTTTCAGTTATTAGAGAATTCCAAAAAGCTTGGGACAGATAATGTTATAAACAATATCTTTTTCTCAGCCTGAAGAAAAAAATATTTGTAGAATGAAAAACAGACTTGTGAACATTGATGATCTTAAAGCAGCATGCTGCCCATAAGCCACTGGGTAAAACAATTCTCTACTGGTGGTTTCTAGTGTTTGTGGTTTGTGGGTATCTCTTACTTCTGAACACTTCAGTGCCAAGCACACTGCTGTGAACACTCATGTAAAAGCCTAACTTACTGCTACATCCAAAATGTATGCCAGTTAAGAAAAAAACCCAATAACTAAGTCTTCCATGTGGAAACATTATTCCTCTCTTGATAAAAAAACATTCTGGTCAAAAGTGCTTCCCTCTAGGGCAGAGAAGTTGACAGTCTTCAGGACAGGAAAACTAATTTTTATTATCTTTCAATCTGATAGGTTGAGCTTTATAAATTATAAGTCCTGTTGTGTAACACTGATTTTATTTTATATTTTAATAGTGCAAGATATAATTTTTAATGTTTGGAAGTCAGAGACTTCAAAACTGTCTTTGAGGTTATTTAGACATATTTTCTTCAGTAATCTAAATTATTTTTTGACAGTTCAGGTTTGTGGCTGGAGCTCCAACCTTTCTCAGAAGTTAACATGTTGTACTTGGCCACAGACAGTTCAGTTGATTGCTATGTCAAGGTATTTCTGATATTAGCTATAAAATGTTCTGAAATAAGATGGCATGGTTGAACTTCCTACAGACCAACTTCAGAGGGAGGGACAGATGATGTGAAAAGGGGTTTCAGGATTTCATGTGCATTTTAACCATTTTCAGATTTTGATGCTGTGGGAATACTGTGTGTGCAGAAGCCACATGCTGAACAGAAGGTCACTGTGCAGTTGGAGCATAATCAATTAGCTGGAAGGTTTCATACAGAGATCTTAGTCCATTCATTGACTCAGATTATTCAAAAACTTACATTAGCCTCGACTGCAAGAGGGATTGCTGGTGACATCCTGGCAAAACATAGACTGATTTCAGATGACATAGCTTTTCTAGGCTTGTGTATGCCACCTGCATTCAGAGCTGATTCAGGGTCAATTTCAAATATTCAAAACAATGAGAAGCTAGAGGCACAACTTTCCACGGTGGTGGACTTTGGTGGCATAATGCTGAACATTACATGAGGCATAGGAGGAATCTATATTTGCAAGACCTGGGGAAGTGGTGACACAGCATCTCCCTGGGCCAGAGGGACCACCAGGATTGGTGTGTAAATGTCTACAGCATCAGCATGGGGTCGGCCCAGGACAAAAATGCTGCTTCTTGTTGCCTCCAAGATAGGAGTCTGTCTTATCAGTGGAGGGAGACCTGGATTCATGTGTGTGATTTTGAATAGCCACATCAACAAAACGAGTAGCAAATCAAGTTTTTGGCACAGGCAAAAAGCTTGAAAATCCCTATAGAAACTTCCTGAGGTGATTGTAAATGTAAACAAGAGCCAAGATTTCATCAAGGTGTTTTGTCAATAGTCAGTCTTTTAAATAAAAGGGAGGGGAATTGTCCAGCTTTCCTGGGGCTGTGACTAAGAATTTATGTAGAGATGGGGGCATGAAGCCTCATATCCTACTTAAATCACAAATGAATACAAATAATGAATGTGTTTGGAAAGAATGAAAGCAAAGCAATGTGAGATTTAGTCACTCAGGTTTGCACATGTTCAGGGACTGTCTCCTAATGTTACCTTCTATTGCTGCTGCTGGAGAAGTGTGAAGCCTCAGATTTTATACCAGAGGCGGGTAACTATGGTGAAAGATGTTTGATTTACATGCTGAAAAACATTTAAAAAATCTAAACCTGCACATTTCAGTATTGCTTGTAATGATGGTAGCTTCTCTTATTTGAGTGCATTTTTGAGGAAAGCTAGCTTTTTCATTTTCAATGTATCATTACTATGGGTTTTCAAACTCTGCTATACTCTCTATTTTGGTCTAGAAGAGGGACCTAAGCTTGCACTGGAAATCACCTTTCTGTCAATTAGACCATTGGGTGGTACCTCTGATAACACATCTTTTTAGTCTCCTTAGGTCATTGCTTTTTATTTCTTTCATTTCTCGTAGTCTACTGCTAACTAGTCACCATGTATTATTCTCTTTCAAGGTACATATTTGAAAACCCTAGTGTAATTTTAGTGAGTATGGACCAAAACCTTTTCTTTGTTCCCGTAATTAATCTTCTCTTCTGGTATTTTAATATAACAGGAGATTTTTTTTCCATCTACCACTTATATTTGTTTATCCAATAATGCTTACTTTGATAAGAGTACCATAGGTGTGGGACTGCTTTTTCTTTGTTAAGCAGATGCAGGGCCTGTCAGATGTAAATGGTCAGGTAATTTCAAAGTCTGTAACACCTAACCTGGAGTTTGTGGCTGCATGGATAGAAAAGCCTCTGTGTAAATGCTGAATGGAGTGAACAAGGAGGCTGCACCTGCATGGGTGAGCTGCTCTCCAGTGATTCTGGGGCACAACTCCATGTATCAGTACAGGCTGGGGGCTGATGTATTAGAGAGCAGCTCTGGAGAAAGAGCCCTGGGGGTCCTG
>JAOEGS010011208.1:0-12304 GCA_025447755.1 Corythornis vintsioides | reverse complement strand
GTGATCCTGCTCAGGCAGGGGGGTTGGACTAGATGATCTTCTAGGTCCCTTCCAACCCCTAATATCTGTGAATCATGAGAAAAAACTTCTTCGCTGAGTGTGACAGAGCCTGGAACAGGCTGCCCAGAGAGGTTGTAGAGTCTCCTTATCTAGAAACTTTCAGGACCCTCCTGGATCTGTTGATGTGTGCCCTGAGTGTTCCTGCGTTGGCAGGGGGTTGGACTCAATCATCTCCAGAAGTCACTTCCAATCCTTATGATTCTATGGAGCTTCAGTCCAAACTGGCTAAGCATAGGTCAGGTACCAAATTTCTCCTGTACTTTATTTCACTCATCTGATTCCTGAAGGAGGTATAAATTTACTGTATTCCCAGGAAGGGAAGTATTTTTAAAAATGTGTTTTATTACAGGACAAGACTTTGCTTCTCAGAGCATGACTTTTACAATCTTACTCTTCACAGGTGCATATTCCTGGCATTTCTGTTATTTTCTCTTTGCTTCTCAGTCACCATATTTCTTGCCTTGGGCTTCTCTTCAGAAGTTCAGACATGCTGAGCTTGTGTCATTGGTGGTCTTCTGGTGAGAGATGGAGCTCAGACTCCCACTTCTTTGGAAAGCACATACTTAATGCTTTACAAAAGTTTTTTTAATATTTCTAATATCTTGTAAGAGGAGAAAACATGGTTGTTTATTATGTTAATTAAATACCTACACTAAATTAAAGACCACCAAAGAACAAACCAAAATCATTAGTAATTAAATTAAAAAAAAAAGTAAAATCTATTTAAAACTATCACTATTTTGATAAACTGAAGGGAAACTCTTTTAAAGGAAATAGCATCTTCATGGCTGAATTTTTATTAGCTTCCAGCTCGTGTGAAAACTTGAAAGTAGCTTTCTTCTCCTTCTCTTGATTTGCTATCAGACCTTCTTTAGCAAAGGCCTTGGGATATGTGTGACTTTATTCTTGACAACATTTTGGGTGATAGTTTTGTAATTTTCCCAGCTTTATGTCAGTTCTTCAACAATTTCAATTTTGCATCTCACTTATCACCATTTTATTTCCTCTTCTCTGTTTCTCAATTATTTTGCAAAATAGCAGACATATCAAAGAACTTGCATAAATTAATGTGAAAAAAAAGTAAATTGAAGCAGAAGTTGTGAAGCAAGCAATCAGTCATCTGCATTGCTGGAGATACGTGGGGACTACAGTCCCTCAGCCACCATATATCCTTGAGCCCCTCTGGGTTGCATTACTTTGTCTTGCATGATGCTGAGGTCCAGGTAAAAGAATTATCTTTTGCTTATTCACTAGTAGAATGCTCAGTCCAGGATGTAAAGCTCCTTTTAGCCTCCCTGAGATAGTTTCCTTCATAGATCTGAATCAGCCTTTATTTAGAGATGCTGGAAGGTGGCCAGTTCTTCACCATTGCCCGTAGATAAGGCTGACAGATGAGCCACCTCTGTTCAGTGTGTAACTGAGTTTGCTGTTGTGACTCATTGCTGCAGTGAAGGGAAGAGCATTTCCCTTTAGTTTCCCAAATGACAAGTCATGTGCTTCAGCTGAAGAAAAAATGTGTCCAGAAAAATGCAGATCTGATTTCAGAACACTCTTGTTGGGCTGCCCATACTTCACGCAGTCATGATTTTCAAGAAAATGACTGTCTAGTCCATTTTGCAACTTAGAGAAGTGTAGAAAAGAACGAGGGGAGATTTAAGAACTATCTAGCCTACAAAGCAGATACCTTTCATTTATCTGCTAACCCTGAAGGTTTCAATGCTGTCTGATAGGTTTAAGAGCCTATAATTTATTTCTGCTAAAAGATAAATAATTATGTATCTCTATGTGCCACCTTATACTTTGCTGTGTTCTAAGTGACTGAGTTGGCAGACTAAGGACCTGCTCTTTAATTTATGTTCATCAAAAAGTCTCTCATCAGTTTCTGTATCATTTTCTCTCTTTCAATGATAACTACTAATATGTTTGCTGCCTTTGGTAAGCACTGAGGGAGCCTAAATCCAGCCTGTGTGCTCAGAGAGCAGTTACATTAGAACAGAGCTGACTAAGAGGACAGTCCCATTTCCACTGAAGTTTTGGTGGCTTTTCTGAAGGCTGCAAAACATGCACCGTGTTTCAAGTACATGTTTAAGAGGTAGAAGATTAGAAAGAGAAGTTATTGCTACTTAATGACAGATAGTCATGAATGATGGGGTGTGTGGCTTACTTAGTTTTTAATCCTCATTGGCTTCTTTTTTCCTTTGCCCTCTTTGTTGCTTTTGTCCACGCCATAGTTACAGAATTGATTTTGCTATACATGTATGGGTGGTGGGATGCAGATGTATTTTTAAACTGCCAAATATAATCTTAGAAATGCTCATGTGCATTACTCAATTCCAGAATTACTTGGTGTAAAAGCCAGGTGGCTCTGCGTAATTTTCTTGTTTGAAAAATATTATCTTTTCATAAATACTAGTAGCAGTTTCCCAAAACTCATTTGTTGAAGGGCTATCATTTCTTTAGCATGACAATTTTATTTATTTTTTTCTCCCTCAATTTGCCTAATTTTGTAGCTGTATAGTAACTTTTGGTTATTTTGAAGTTACAAAGAAAATACAACTGCAACTTTTTCCATCCTAGGCATGTCCTCTTTTTACTAGTGCTTCCCCTTTCTTTAGATACTGTAGCAGTGGTGTGTGTAAATTTTGTGAATAAACCAGCACTTGGGGCTTTGTATTGTCAGGAGACAAGGGCACAGTTGTTTATCCTAGATTACTATGTGTTTGATGCTAGGATTTCATACCATTATACACCTTCTCATGGGAAGAAAATATGGTTGTTTGTCTTGCTTATCTACTGAAGTTATATTTAAGAAGTTTACAGTCTGGAAACCTTTTTATTTTTACCTAAAGTTACTTAACTTCATTCAGTTGAGGAATATGTCTCGTGTTATAAAGAACTATGGCAAATGGACATATGGGACTAGTGTGGAGGTTGAAGAGAAATGATAATAAGCAGAACCCTGTAGTATGGGTGTTAAAATGCTACATCAAGTGAATTTTCTTTTCCAGTGGGAAAATGAAGTTTCTCACCAAACTGTGACCTTGCTGGCATTTGTTTGTAAAACAGTAGAAAGATGTTTTGACTCTGGGTGTTGTGGCACCCCAGCCAATCACCCCAGGGGGTGGCTGGTTTCTTGTCCAATTACCTTGAAGTCAAAAGGGTATAAAAAGAGCTGTAAATTAATAAATAAGGGATCTTGGAGTCTTGGTGAAGGAAATTGGCTCTGCCTCACTCTTTCTTCTCCTCCGGCAACTGGCAGATAAATGACACTGTAGTATATATATATTTATAAATAATTATTTGATACTGGAGATGTTCTTCCAAATCAATATCTTAAAAATTATTGAGGGGGAAGGTTTAGTAATGTAATAGAATTCACTGCACATTAGGAGAATGTCTATAAAGATCTCTGTTGTAGTGTGGAAGGTTTCATGAAAATTGTGCATGCATTAAAATTGGCTGTAAACTCAGCCAGCGTACACAGTGGGAAATCCTGCCAGTGACAATCTTATCGACTACTCAGCAGGTGCTCCTGCAAACAGGGACTTGACCAACTAGTGTGGATGCTAAAATAACTACTGCCTGGAATTTTCCTTCTCGTGGGATCGCAAAGATTCCCACCAGCTGTGACCTTGGTGGCGGCTGTTTGTAAAACAGAAAGATGTTTTGACTCTGGGTGCTGTGACACCCCAGCCAATCACCCCAGGGGATGGCTGGCTTCTTGTCCAATTGTCTGGAAGTTAAAAGGGTATAAAAAGAGCTGTAAATTAATAAATAAAGGCTTCCTGGCCCTTTGGTGAAGAAAGTTGTCTCTGCCTCACTCTTTCTTCTCCTCTGGCAACTAGCAGATAAGCAACAAACTAGAGTGAAAAATCTTCCAGTTTTTTACATCCAGTGACACCATGAATGCTGTGCAGATATAAAGGAACTGATACAGGGCACCACTAAAAAGCTTAGAATGGTAATCACAAGAGTTTTTATATTATTGTAAAAAGGTGTATAAAATGCTTCATTTTTTTAGAAATCTACAGACAAATGGTAGTTTCCAAATTGTGGAGAGATGAGAGATACTGAATATGTCACTAGTGAGGACAGGCTGAGGGAATTGGGCTTCTTTAGACTAAAGAGGGCTCCAGTGACTTTGCAATATATATAAAATATTATTATTGAGATAATTTTCATTAATCTGGCTGTTACAGAAAATAAGAAAATGATTTTTGATTTAGGAAGTATTATCAACAGAGACCGTGGAGCATTAGAACTGTCTGCTTGTGGAAGTTGTGAAAACTGCCTCACTGTTTAATTTGTTACAAGTTAAAATTCTATTGGATGATTTCTAGTAAAGGAAGATTATACACGCTTTTTATCCTGCCTCAGAACAGGGGAAAAGAGAAGATAACCACTTGAAGACACTGCCAGGTCTTTTAACCCATCACCTGCATGTTAAGATGAGGAATAGATATTTATAGAGTTTAGGTTTAAATATCACTATAGAGGGTATAAATTTATTTCTTTACTGTGTGAGGACACCCAAAGATGACACAAGATGTGCTCCAAAAATTGCCAATGTTAAACCTAGTAATGAATACTGAGCAAAATACCATTCAGCAGACAATCTTATCATGATATCTTACAAAAGTAAATCTATTTTTTTTTAATCAGAGAATGTCCAAAATAGGAGAAAATCAGAGTTTTGGGATTATGAAGATCCTAGCAAGTCTAATGCAAAATATCCCAAGCTTCTTTTGTGACTCAAGAAGGAGGCAAATTAGACAGCAACAATCTAACCAGTGTTTAGGGAACTATACACAGGGTCTCATTTGTAACCTAGGTGGGCTGATCAAGTTTGGAGTGAAAGCAATATCCCAGCTGTAGCCTTAGAAGTAGACTCTAGATGTCTTAAGATTTGATGTATTTCCTTACTCTTCGAAGGATCTAGATCCTAAAAAGACTCGAACAATTTAATTTGTTGAATTGCATGGAGATTTTGAAATCCCAGAAGAGGCCGTTCATTCTATCCAGCCAAGACACTGTCCTTACTAAACCAGGAAAGGATCTGTGATGTTGATGCATCTTTGTCAGAAACTGAACTATGCCCCTATGGTAAAATGCTTTCTGAATTATGTTAAACTAGTTTATTGCTTAAAAACCTTCAAACAGAAAAAGGAATTTAAATTGCTCAGTACTTTAAAGACAATTATGTTTACATGGAGAGAGGTTTTACTTTGGCACTTCTTGTTGAAAAAAACAAACTAAAGCAAAAAAACCAAAACCAACCCCCAAAAAAAAAGACTTTTGTAATACAAATCTAAAATTAGTTTACAGCTGTGTTAAAACTGATTATTTGTGCATTATGTAAGACTAATGATGGCAGTAAACCACTACTTAAAGAGTGAAGTAGCTCTGGCAAACTGTATAGAGAATTTATGGAAAAGGTAACACACAGGCTTAATCTCAAATACTTAAAACATCCAATGTTGACACACTTCCATTTTCATAAGTAGTCATTCATTGCATTAACATTTTCTTTGTGATTACTTTTCCTGATGGCCTATTGCAAGTAAAAGAGAGGCTAAAATCAGAGATGTTGGTAATGTTGGGTTTTTTTCTCTCTCTTTATCTTTCATATTCTCTTTCAGCTTAATTCTTCAACATTTAGCTATATAATATGTGCTGCCCCTGACTGGGGATAATTTCAACAGAGATGTGAAAGACATGAGCCTGGACTACAATGTTGCTCCTGGGAGATCTTTTCAAAACTTGGACTTCAAATAATAGCCAAAGTCTCTTTTAAAGAAAGGATACAAGTTTTTATTTAATTTGGGATACCCCTGTCAAGCTTGCTGATAGGCTTCTCTTTTATTTGATTAGGTCTAGGAGATGGATTTTGACCTTTAAAATATGTGTAATATACAGAGAATAATTACATAGCTGAGATTACAGAAAAATATTTTCCCTTGAAAATAGTAATGTATTGTTAAATATGGGTTGCATCATATATGAGTATAATTAAATAAAACTGGAAATGTGAATGATTGTGTTGGGAATTAATAGTCTTGGAGTGTGACAGAAGAAGACAGAGGTGGGGAACTTGGCAGTTCTAGCAATGCAACATAGCAAAGCTAAAAATGGATATTATAGTATGAGCTCATTGTGTTTCCAAACCTGATGGTCTATATTTTCGTCAAAAAATCTCAAGTTTAAAAAAACCTAGAAGATACATGAAGATACCTGAATAAAATGAATGGTTTCCAGTCAGTTCAGATCTCATACAAATCCTTGGAGAAGCTCCCTGTGGGTGCCATGGCATGTCCAGGGGCCGCTGTTTTGTGACTGTGTTGTTAATACTGCTAAGGGTACAGTTTTACAAAATGAAAATTTTGCTGGGGTGAGGAAACCAGAGACTATATCCAGGGGGTTGGATTATTCCTGATTTGTAGTGTGGTTCCCATGAGAGCTGTGTTGGTACAGCTGGGGTCCAGAAAGAGAGGCCATTGCCTGGGAGAAGGATAGAAGATTTAACATCTGTTTTCCATGATAGTCAGCATGTCATCTGCAGTGGTTGCACTTTGTGGGGCTCTGAAGCATGCAGTTCAATTTTTTTTTCCCTCCACTTTCTTGTCTAGCAGTATGCAGATGTATTTATTCCCAGATTTTTTTGTCAGGGACAAATTGTGCTGAGAATAGAAAATTTGATGAGAATCCTCTCGGGTCACTAGGATTGGTCGAAGTTGCTTTGATTTGTAAGTGGTTGGGCTATTTTATTGTTTTTAATGTATCAAAGTCAGCTGTCTAGGGATTTTCTGGCAGAGTCTTAGTTCCCATATCTTCTAAGTGATCTGCCCTAGTTTCTGATTGATCTGTCTTAGTTTTGTCCCACCCTTGCAGGGGGGTTTGACTTAATGATCTTCAGAGATCCCTTCCAACCCCTATTATTCTGTGTGATTCTGTGATATCCATCTGAAGTGCTGGCAACCAACTGCCATAACTTGTGCCTATTCTGGGGCATCACTTCAGTGGCTGAGAAAATAAGCCAAAAAGAAAAAGTTAGTCTTGCCTATATATTTCCATTCATAAGCCTTCTATGTAAACCATGCAATGGCATCAGTGTTGG
This sequence comes from Corythornis vintsioides, assembly GCA_025447755.1. NCBI lineage: Eukaryota > Metazoa > Chordata > Aves > Coraciiformes > Alcedinidae > Corythornis > Corythornis vintsioides. Next base: position 5,130 of record JAOEGS010011208.1, on the reverse strand, counting down.
GTCCAGTTTTGTTCTGTATCTTTATTAACAACCTGGACAACAGGATAGAGCATACCCTCAACAAGTTTACTCATATGAAACTGGGAGGGATGGCTGACACAGCAGAAAGCTGTGCTGCTATCCAACGAGATCTGGACAGGCTGGAGAATTGGGTGAAGGTGAACATCATGAGGTTCAGTAAGGACAAATGTAGAGTCCTGCATCTGGGGAGGAATAACACCAGGTACCTGTACATGTTAGGGGTCTTCCTGCTGGAAAGCAGCTCCACGGAGAAAGACCTTGGAGACCTAGTGTACAGCAAGTTATCCATGGGACAGCAAATATGGCCTTGCAGCCAGGAAGGTCAATGTCATCCTGGGGTGCATTAAGAAAATAACAAATGTAGGGAGATTCTCCTTCCCCTCTACTCTGCCCTAGTTAGACCACACATGAATTACCGTATCCAGTTTTGGGTTCCCCAATTTAAAAGGTACAAAGATGTAGAGACTAAAGATGTCAGAGGCTACAAAGATGTGAGAGACTCCAATAGAGAATTAGAAGGATGATTAAGTAACTTGAGTATCTCCCCTATGAATAAAGACTGAGGGAACTGGAGCTGTTTAGTTTTGAGAAGACTGAAAGGGGATCTTATTCATGACTATAAATACCTGGTGGGTGGATGTCAAATGGAAGGAGCCAATCTCTTTTCTCTAGTGCCCAGTAGTAGGACAAGGAAAAATAGGTATAAACTTGAGCATAGAAGGTTCCACATCAACATAAGGAGGAATTTCTTTACTGTGAGGGTGACAGTCTGGAACAGGCTGCCCAGAGAGGTTGTGGAGTCACCTTCTCTAGAGACTTTAAAAACCCACCTGGATGTATTCCTGTGTGGCCTGCCCTGGGAGATTATGCAGAAGGGTTTGAGTCAATGTTCTCTAGAGGTGCCTTCCAACCCCTAATATCCTGTGATTCTGTGGGAAACTTGCTGTAATTCTATTGAGTGGTTATGAATGAGCTTGATGTGTTTTAGGCTGATTTGTCTTCCAAAGTGTCACCTACCTGGGAAGCAAAATTTACAAAGCAAATGCATGGAGAAATATGCAGGATAAGCAGCAGCATATTTGCTGATGATCCACCTACTTCTGTTAAGTTTATTACCACCTTAGCATATTTTTGCTATATTTATTTTAGCAAAATAAAATAAATAAAATAAATTTATACTAGATTGTTGTTAATATAGTGTTTTGGCTGGCAAGAATATGCAAGAATCGTTATTTTTTTTTTGCCAAACTGGAGGAAATCTGGGTTTGATCCTTTGTATCTAATCTATGCACCTGTTTTACTTATCTGCTCTCCATATTCTCTAGTCTCTGGCAGTCTGGTATCTATGTGCAAATGGAATGTGCCATGCACCTCTCTATTGTTAGATTGGTGCTTCTAGCAGAGACATCCCTGGGGCTGATAAAAAAACAGTTGTGGAGAAGTTTATTTTGTGCCTCTGGCAAGTTTAGAGCTGAGCAAATGCAATGTATTTAAAGAAATGATTGCCTGTTTGTCGTGCTGTAGGCTTCCTCTCCTGTTTTTAAAGATGTCTTCTTTTTTGCTGTGGGCTTCAACCTTGCGAGCTGGTTGTCAGGGTAGAGAGCGCTGCTGCTACCAACTTGTGTAAAATATCGTCCCCATCTCTAACCTGCAAAATATCTAGGAAACTCCATATTCCTTTTCTTTTGTGGTGGGATTAAAGAATACCCATGACAAAAGATGCTGTAGCACAGTTGGGTCCCTTACCCCCCGCCGTTACTCCATCCTGTGCACTTTCTGAATACAGGAACTGTTTTTCCTCAAATCACAGTGAAGGAGAGAGATTTGATGCAGACTTTCTGTAATCCTTTCAGGAATGGACTTTGGCAACTCTGTTACTGTAGGTTGCAGGCATTGGAGCATTTCTGGTCCTATTACAACTGCCTCTCCCTTGTACTCCACCTGTGTCAAGCATTCCCATATTGTGGCTTCTTGTCTCAGGGAGGCATATATTTTCCTGGCTCCCTAAAACAGTTGTCCCTCACTCTAGCAATCATCAGCTGTAAATAGGTAGCTCTTTACCTTGTAGCTGACTCACAGGCATGTCTGCTCTGCAGTGTTCTTGCTGATTTCCATTGGTGGCCTTTCAGATTTCCAAACTTACTGATCTCGTGGTGTACTGTGAGATGCTAGCTCACATCTTTGCTTCAAAATGCAAAAGTGCCTCTTCCTTTTAATCTCTCTCTCTTGTAACACTTGTGCTTTGTGACATTCAGCTGTTGATCGTTCTTCATCAATGTTCTTTACAATCTCATTTTCTGATCTGTCTGATGCTGAAAAGTTTCTGTTACTTAATTCTGCAGGTCTTTGCAGGCCAACTGTTTTTCCTGATGATACAACTACTCACTGTCCTGTGAGTCCTGTCCAAGCAGTTGCTGTTTTCTTGGTGAAGAGGCAAAGTCCTTGTTTCAGACAAAATTAATCATTTGTTCCCCAAGTGATTGTAAGAGTACTTTATACCTTTGTGGTTTCAGACAAAATTAATCATTTGTTCCCCAAGTGATTGTAAGAGTACTTTATGCACCTTTGTGGAAGTGGGCAAGTTAAATATATACATTACATTTATTATTATATATGTATATATGTATTACATATGCTTAAGGTCAACATAGGGAATTTATGGTGGGATGTGCTTCTTGGGAAGAGCCAAAAGAATAATCTTCAGAGAATAGAGAGCTATTGGAAGGCTCTTGGAAAACAAAGCTAGTAGGATAACAGGAAATATAAAATAAATATTGAAAATAAATATGAAAATAAAGCTAGAGGGACAGGAAATTCAATCTAATAGGAACTGAGAGGATGGTAATGCCAGAGAGAAATCTAAACACTGGAAGCAAGTGTATGTGAGATGTGAGAAGGATCTCTGAACATTAGAAGGCAAGAATTAAAGGACATACTTAAAATGAATGTGAATTCACATTGGGATATTTCATTAAATCCTTCAGAAAATAGGCTTTTGTGTCCAAAGTGATAGCAACAGAAATATTGTCTCAATGTGGACAATGAATATTACTCAGCAGTGAAAGATGAATTATTAGTCTAATAAAAAATTGAATACATGGTATAAGGGGATACCTAGACTGAGTTGAATTTGTTAAATATGAATAAACAAAACAGTGCCCTTACTGTGGCTTGTTGGCTCCAATTCTGTAATTGTTCTACCACCTCTGGACTGCTTATTTCTTTGTATGAACTTTCACTGGGATGTTTATCAGCACATCCAGATGTTAATTCCTTTTATAGGATCATCATCACGGTTGTTGATGTTCAAAAAACCATCTTTAGAAGTGATAATGAGTCATAGTTAGAATTCTACAGTTACTGGTGGGTACTTCTCCACGTAAAATTACTTGCTGCAAAAAAACCCAGATATATATAAAAAGGTTCTTGTGATGCTTGGGGATCTTATTAATGTTTACAAATACCTGAAGGGTGGGTGTCAAGTAGAAGGGGCCGGTCTCTTTTCACTTGTGGCCCTGTGGTAGAATGAGACAGAATGGTAGCAGATAAAACATAGGAAGTTCCACCTCAACATGAGGAAAAATTTCTTCACTGAAAGGGTGACAGAGCCTGGAACAGGCTGCCCAGGGAGGTTGTGGAGTCTCCTTCTCTAGAAACTTTCAAGACCCTCCTGGATCTGTTGCTGTGTGACCTGCCCTGGGTGACCCTGTGCTGGCAGAGAGGTTGGACTCAATAATCTCCAGAGGTTCCTTCCAACCCTATTATCTATTCTAAGATTCTATGATTCTATTATTCTATGCTGATACCACTTTAAATTATGGTGTGGTCAAAGTGATAAACTTCAGGGAAAATGCAACAGATTATCCTCTTGTTTCTACTTAACATACATGCCGTGCTGTTCAGAACAATCATGTAAATGTCAGTAATAAAGAAAATAATATGTCCATCTAGATTTTTTAAATATAAGGTTGGTTTTTTTTTTTCCCCTATGGATTCATCTGTGCTTGAAAATTCAGGGAAATTAAACACATGTAAAATGATTATAACGTACTTGCTAGATCTGTGCTTTCTTAATAGGTCATAGAGGAGGTATTCCTCAGAAAACTCATTCCTAAGAAGTAGCAGGTTTTGGAAGGCTCTTCAAAGGTAAATTGTGTTTCACAGAAAATGTTGTTTCCTCTTTTGTAATTCTCCCACTCTGCCCCTCTTCTCAGTTAATATAATTTCTTAAATGTTTATCAAAACAAACCAGTTTGTTTGGAATCTATTTGTCCAAACTATAAAGATGAGTTCTGGGGGGATGAGCTTGGCACAAGTATGAGAGCTATAGTCTCTGAAACTGGTCCCAGTTTTCTTCAGACAGCTTTTATCTGGGAAGCTTATAGCTTATATACTGAAGTGGTGCAGAGTAAGATGGGAGAGAATGCAAAGAAACAAAAGGGAAAAACGTGGCAGTGAACCAGGCAGGGTGCTCCAAAAGGGAATGGCTAATTGGACATCATTAGTACCTTTCAGATACTGGCATCCACACACCTGAAAAATGTTGACTGGCCTTTACAACAGTCCTGGCTTATTTTGCCTTGTGGTGCAGTGGGGTGGTACCTTCAGTCTGAAGCACAGATTTGTTTTCAGACCTGTTTTCCACCCAGTAGGGTACCCTTGCTCAGTACTTTGCCATCAGAAATGGAGAAAATCCTTGCCCTGGATGGATTTATGGTTGTATGTGTGCTCTCTGTTTCATATATCTCGGTTTGAGTGAGAACAGAACTAAATCTGTTCAGTGATTTTACTTTTCAGCTCAGTTCTTATAACTAACTGCACCTTCTGAAGTTAGCAGCATGTTCTCACAGGCAGTGTCTGCTTCTAGCAGTGATATCACCCAGTGTTTAGAGTTACTACTAAGGATTGGTGTGCAGACTAAGGCCACTGCTGGACCTTGTGCACCATGTTCTATGTTGAGGGGTGCAGAAAGTAAAAGGCAGCACCTGCAGGGAGGAGTGGACAGGACAGGTGAACCCAAACTGACCAATGAGCCATTCCATTCCATTCCATTCCATTCCATTCCATTCCATTCCATTCCATTCCATTCCATTCCATTCCATTCCATTC